>VXAK01030298.1:0-35595 GCA_013399435.1 Arenaria interpres | reverse complement strand
TTATCGGGGAAGACCCCAGAGAATTGTTATGATTATGTTTTCCCCTGCCTTTCCTTTAGCTCCCGGCCCCGTTCAAAGTTTCCTTCCCCCGGTAAGCCGCAGCGGCGTTTACCGCCCTGGCCCTAGGCTTTCCCCCTGCCAGTCACCCCGGCCGGCTGCGTCTCCTTTGACTGAATAGAGATGAAGTTGTTATGTTTGACGACATCTTGTTCGCTTTTGAAGTACTCTTCCCCCCCCCTCCCCGCCCCTTTCGTGTTACCATAAAATGTTCATTGGGTTTTTCTTTGGTTTTGGGGTGTTTTCCCCTAGAAATTCTCTGATCGTATTCTGAAGTGGTCGGGTTGCATGGTGTTCCTCGTGTTTTACTGCACTTTAAAGTCACCTTAAGGGTCTGTTTTGGAGGGGGGAGGGTACACGCTCACCACTTTGTCAGCCGACAGGTGCTAATGTGCTAAATAAACCACCTAAGACTGGTATAAATGACTCTGGAGCTGTTGCCAGGATACATACACTACTTGCATACACAAGATAAAGTCCCTGGGTTTATAGTATCTAGATGATTCACTTCTGAAGGACAGTTGAAGGAAATAAAAGCAAATGGCCCACGTGGCTTCTGTGGGCAAAAACATTTTTATATTGGGCAGCACAGTTACCTGATGCGAATTTGTATAGGTTTGCTAAACAGCCTTTAAATAAGCTAATTGTCACACCAGGTTTCAGGGGAAAAAGACAGTGTTACAGGGAATTTCTAAATTGGAAAAGAAAAATATATTTTAATATGAATATTTATGTAGAATTTTGTCTTAACTTGCTTATTTTAGGGAATTATGTTTAAAGAAGATGGTTCTGCTGGACTTTCTGTAAGATGTGGAGTATGTTGAGGATATATGTTGGCTGGCACATGGGTGGTTGTTGTAAGACGCGTGGAGATGTTTGTTTTGTTAAACTCAGTAAATATATCTTCGTACCTTTTTCAGGTTCACTACTGTTAGAATCGAAGATAAATCCAAATACTGCATATCAAAAACAGCAGGCAAGTATTATTGCTAGGCTTTATTTTTTTTCTCATTACTGAGGAACTGTTTTATGCTCAAACTAATTGCGTTTTTCAGAAAAAAAGCAAAGCAGCATGACATGGAATTGTCAATGGTGTTTTTCATAGAGGGAAAAAATCTTCCTTAGAAGCCTGTAGGTGCTGTAATGCTTACGTTCTAGAAATTAAACCATGGTTCTCCTAAAAAACCCTTTTGGACTTCGGGTTTTGAAGAGAATATACGCAGTTGGGGTAAATATTCATTTTAGTACAGGGCAAATAGTTGAAAAAACATATAAGTGTAACTTTTGTCTCCCATCGCAGGCTGTATGAAATAATTACCGAATTAGGAAGGCAAAACTTTGGCCAGCTCTGTTACAGCGTATTTACTTCTTGAGTTCTTTCTCTGAAAATAACACAAAGGAATTTGTCTTTGTGGGACTTCTTTCATTGTTGCTGTTTAGTTTTTGTTTTAAGCCTTGAAAACTTCTGCTCTCCTAAGTAAAGGGACTAGCCGTGGTGAGACTTACTTGCACAGTTGCATTTCCTGGGAGTAAGCCTTCTGCAAAACAAAGAAGTAGAACAGTTGGGAGCTATGTTAATGGGTCATTTTTGTTTAATCTACTAAAAAAATTAGCTTACTAAATCTCTTTTGCTTTTATCGCTTTTATTGCTTTTCTCTTTTTCTGCATTAATTTTTGGTGTCTCTGCCTACATTGTTCTGATGGTTATTACTGGCTTTTTTCTGTCTGTTCCTTTGTTCTGCGGTAGACTCTCTGTTCCTTTTTGTTCAGTGTTTTATACTGTTCTTTGTCATTATGGTATCCAGAAGTATTTCAGTAATTCTTCCTAAATCATGGAGACAAATCTTTAAGGATTTTGTTGGTTTGATTTTTTTTTTTTCCCAATGGAAAGGTGCCGAGTTATTTTATGAGAATTTGAGGAAAGATACTTTTGAGCACAGGTTGGCTGACTTCGGCTTAGGAACAAGTCAGTGTTGGACCTAGCTTTTCATTTTCAGAAGGCTCATTAGATATTGGTGGTTTGGGTGATGGTGGTAGGCTTTCCTTGGGCGGGCCATACTGAGGAAGGGGGACGGTCTTTATGGAGCTCTGCAGGGTTCTGAAAGTTAAAAGCCTTGAACTGCTTCCTGTTTAGCGGAGGAAATTAATACATAATGAAATACAAATGCAGATTATGTTGCTGCAAAGTTTTAAATTGCTTCCTTTTGCAGCCTGTTTTCTAAAACTTCAAACAACTGATTATTTGAAAGCCTTCTTTACTTAATTGGTAGCAAAATTTCAAGTGACATAAGTAGCTTTTGTTGCCATTTTTCTTGTGGGAGTCTTTGTAGGTTGTAGTTCTGAAAAACCAGTGGTGTGGTTTATTTTGGTTGCTTTTATTACTGATTCTAATGCTTTTGTGTCCTTGTTGCTGAAAGTGTTTCGTTGTTCACTCTTTCAAAGAAGTTTGGGTTTGAGTTGTTCTTTTTGTTTTTGAAGAGGAATAAAGATTGAGGATTTCCAGAGACAGGTTCTAGGTTTGTCTAACTTCTGCAGTCATGCAGCTTTTAGTTGAGAGGGTTTTGTCCTCAAGTTTTACATGTATCTTTCTGTGTAGAGCAGCAAAAAGCAGACCTCAACATAGCATTCCCATGCTTCTCGGTTTGTGGTATTTCAGTCTCACCTCTAAAAGATTGTTGTATTTAAACCTGAGCATCTCAGGAGCAGATCCTTTTTTAAATGGTGGAAAGATTTAGGTAATATATTCTTTGGTTAACCAGAGATGAAGAGGGGTGGGCTTTCCTCAGTGTCCCTACTTGAGTGTTGAAGTCTGCCACGTAGGTAGCCTGAAGACTGTGAGACCATGCAGATCTGCCCAGGGCAGGTGCTTGTAGGTGGATGGCAGCGTGGAGGAGAGCACTCTTTTCCACTTGCCAGAGTTCAGTTGCAGATTTTCATTAAGGTGCTGATGACCTTGGGTTTGGAGAAAGCTGCAAGATGGTGTAGGTTGATGGAAAAGAAACATGCCGTGCTTACACATCTGTCTTCATAGAAATTACTTGAATGGACTTACAGAACATCAGTCACTTAAGTTGTGGCTTGCATAGCATCGTTCTGCAGAAAAAAACCCACCCTGATATTTAGTTGCTGTGCATCAGTCTGTGATTACCAGTATCACACTGCTTGTGCTAAGTGGTACTATAACTATGGACTAACTGTAAACAGGGCAGGCCTGTTATCTGCCTTCTCAAACCGTGTTTGTGGTCACAAGCTTTCAGGCAGAACTCAATTCTGTGAAGGGGTTAAGCATACCATAATCATGACCTCTTTCTCAAAAGAAACAGAACTTGGATTGGCCATAGGTGCCAGGCTGCTCAGCATACAACTTGAAAGAATCTGTAATTCCATGTATGCAAAGAACATGAGAGCCTGCTTTAGATGCTCCTGGATTTTGGGGCATAGGCTTTGAGAGTTACATACCTCTACTGAAAAGCCCGTATTGGCCAAAGGGCAGGGTCAGATGTGTTGTGGAGGCTCGAGCAGGAGCAGTTTAAAAAGTTGTTACCGCACCCATTTGTTGTTCCACCCTCTGCTTGAGGTTACTGTTCCCTGGCAGAACTGGCGGAAGAGCATGTCTTCAGTGAGAAATCAGATGAATCTGTTTGTGTGCTTTTTTGCTTCAGCTCTGTTACGAAGGCGGTAGTTTTCATTTGCATGGCTGTACAACTTTAAACTGCTACACAAATCCTGTGAGCACTGCCTCCTGATGTTAACTCTCCTTTAGGTGTGCTCTATCCATTTTCAGATCTGACCTGAAGAATGTGTGCAAATACTGTCTTTTGCACTGAGTTGCCATCACTCTGGAGAACAGAGCCATTTGCTTCAGGCAAGATGGGAGTTGGTTGAGGCTGGGATTTAACACGTTTCCAGGGGTGCTGGTAAAGCCAACCTGAGCAGTTGCCAGGGGGCTTCTTCACTCCTCTTCTGCACCAGCATGAGTATTTGTGTTGCTGTGTGACAGGTTAGGTGTAGGAACTGATTTAGTTGAAATACCCCTTTTCACTGGAATAATTTCTATCAGCATGTGTTCCCCTGCCTGGTTCACTGTACGTCACACTTCTGCTGGCGTGGGGGGGGCGTGTGGGGCCAGTGTAGGAGCATACATTGTACAAACCAGTACCAGCGCTGAAGAGGGATTAGAACTACTGACTTGGTTTTGTCTTTATATTATGTTTAAGTGAATTAAGGAACATTGCTGTTGCTTGTCGAAGGAGCAGCGTTGTGGGTGGGACTGTCTGTGGTCTTCAGGGGTTGTCTTAGGTCGTGCAGGAAGTGTACTCCAGATGAGTAGATTTTATATTGGTATTGGACAGTTATTTTCTGATGAAACTATCTTCTAGTCGTTCAGCAATATTTTCGGAGAAACTTACATAACTTCTGCTTTGTGTGGGTGGTACAGATTGAAATGAGCACTGTTCAGTAACTCAAGAATTCTCACAGAATTTTTGAGTGCAGTCTTACACAGTCATTGAAGTCACTGCACAATGTCTCTTGTGTGAATCATTCTGGACTATGAGTAGGACCTTTTCATGAATGCATCCTTCTTTGTTCATTGAGCACCTCTGAATCTCAGATCACCTGTAAGTGTGTTGATTTTGAGTGTCAGGGTATCTTTAAGTTCACAGAACATATAATCATGGGTTGGAAGGAACCTTTCAGATCATGGAGTCCAACCATCAACGTAACACTGACAAAACCACCACTAAACCATGTTCCTCAGCACCATGTCTGCCCGGCTTTTAAATCCCTTCAGGAATAGTGATTCCACCACTTCCCTGGGCAGCATGTCCTGATGTTTGATAACCCTTTCAGTGAAGAATTTTTTCCTAAAATCCAATCTAAACCTCCCCTGGCACAAATTGAGGCCGTTTCCTCTTGTCCTGTTGCTTGTTACTTGGGATAAGACACCGACCCCTCGACATCTCAAGATAAACATTTCAGATTTTGAGTTCTGTAATGCCCATAACATTGTACTTAAGAATTCTTATTTTTTTATTAATCTCTAAAAGAGAACCAGATCAGGGAGCTGATCAGACTTTTCAGTGCCTGCAGCTGACAATAATTATTTTTTCCTTGAAGCCCAGTTCAACTGCTCACTCTCACATGGCACGCTGTAAACACAGAGATTTAGCTGTCTGGCAGCTGGAGCTGAGGGTGGGCAGCTGTAAGCAAAGACCCTGTCAGCTGTAGGAAGCTGTACCATTTGTGCACGTGAATTGGAGCCTGAAAGCAGGGAAACTACCTATTAATATTTGTGACTGCAGGACAAAAGGGCAGGTGTAATATAGGGCACCGTAGTATAAACAAACAATTCTCATGAACGGCATAAAAACCGTAGTGCAGTGGGCTTAGTTCTTTCCAGAATGAGGAAATTTTGTTTCTTTAAGGAATGTGTAAAAATGAGAAAGGAAAAAAGCCTGAGCTTGTGCAAATGCTGTTGTTTTTAGTGTGGCCTGTGATTACGTTTTGGGAGAAGGAGGCTGATCTATTGGTAGGTATTTGTCAATAGTGTTGCTGTAAGAAAAGGATGTTAAGCTAGGCTTTAAAAAAAAAAAAGAAAAAAAGGCAAAACCCTCAAAACACACAACTACATATGGATATTGAGAGATAAAGATGACTGTAGAAATGAACTGAAGAATGAAGGCCGTATCAGCGATGCTGATTTTCATTCGTGTTCCAGAGTAATAACTGTAGCAGCTGGTAAGTTGTGTTTGTTGAGGGGGATGTGTGCTTTTCAGGTAGCTGTGCTGAGGGAGGAATTTACCTACTGTCCCATGCCAGCTGCTTGTCAGCAGTCCTGGCCTAAATGTTAGTCCCCTCACATCTGCCAGTGGAAATACTTATGAGTGCTCCCTGGCCTATGTAATCCCAGGTAACTGCATTAACAAAGGTCTGTTTAAATCATCTCAACTAACCTGATTTTGATCAAAAACGATTAAGGAATGCTGAGTGACCGTAGCTTCAAGAGTAGCAATGATCACTTGGTATTGATTCTGTTTTTGTCCCTCTGTCTTCAGTGGACACGTGAGGGATGGTGTATGGATAGTTGTAGGGTACCATGTCGTGTTTTGGCCTTTTAGCATAGTGAATGCCGTACAGATTGTCATCAGTCAGCCTCATCGTCTCCTGTCGCTCGGTGCACAAAGGGAACCAAGCAGTACTTTTGGGGTAAAGATGTTGGGGGGCAATGGCAGTGTCTGTTTCCTGCTGCCTCTGAAGTTTCTTCAGGTATGTTGGGCATCTGTAAGCCAGTCAGATGTTTGTTTGGGTTTGGTTGCTAAGTTTAAAGATGTCACTTCGAATGTTTTGTTTACCGTAAAAGCGATGCATAAGCTGAAGATTTACAAACCTTGATAATCTGTGCAGTGAATATTGACCTTTGTAAATGCAGGAAGTAAATTACCTTATTGACCATTAAGCAAGGGCTTGTTGGTGTTTAAAAAAAAAAAGTAAAAGGCGCAGTAACGGTTCAGGAGATCAACACGCTTGGCAGAATGTTGAACTGTTTTGCTGGAGCTCATCAAAGGTACTGCAAAGTTAGCAGAGAGCTGTTCAGTTTGAACATTTTAACAGGAAGATGGGGTTACTGTAGGGTGCTGAACTATGTGGAAGCAGAGGCTTACATCCCTTACAGTACTGCCTCGAGTCTCCTGATAAAACCTCCTAAAAACACCTGTTTAGTCTGTTCAGAAATTCCAGCAAATCTTCCAGTTATAATGTGCAAGTGCGCAAATTGGGTTGGTAGAGGCAGTATAACAGAGAAAAAAAGTCTGCTCAAATGAAAGTACCTTTTGGCAAGACGTTTGTAACTTTAGTAAGAACTTAGGAGTTTTATATTATTCAGGCAGTATGTCTTTTAATTCAGAAAAGAGTATTTTAACTTTAGTTAGGCATTATTTCTCACAGTGATAAGGCTGTATTAAACCCTTTCTGAGGAGGAAACACTGTAATCTTGGGGCTTTTGTTTCTGCTTCATTAAATATGAAAAGACTTAAATTGTTATATTGCAGGTTTTCTTAATCTCCTGCAATGTGTGCATTCCCTTTTCAAGACTGTTGGCTCAGAAATATGTTGCAGAAAAATACCATTCTAAGTGTTTTGGATATGAAAACCAGTATATTAAAATATATAATATATAAGGTAGTGGTCATAAAATAGCAAAAAAGAAAGGTGATGTCTCTTATGGCCGAACAGGTGATTTAGTATTTTAATGTCTTATGTTCTTTTGTGACAAGTGTAATTTTAATAAAAATTATTTTTTCTTTAGACATGACTTAACAGAATACAGATTAATATGCAGTGCAGACCTGTTTCAGTAACAATATTTGCCTTTTTTTGTCTTAAACAGGACACCCTGATTGTTTGGTCAGAAGCAGAAAACTATGATTTAGCACTGAGTTTTCAAGAAAAAGCTGGCTGTGATGAAATTTGGGAAAAAATCTGCCAGGTACAGTTAACTTTAAATACTCTGTTTCTTCCAGATGTTTTATATGTCTTCTGTGACTTCACGTCTTCATGCTGCAATTTTTAAACCTACTTGTAAAATAAGCACACCTTGGTCATTGTTTTCTGTACCTTTTCTGTGTAAGACCTTAAGTTGCCGCTATTTAGAACACTAGTAGTTGTTTTCATAACTGAATCCCGTGCTTTGGAAAAATGAATGTAATGATGAAACTCAGGTGAGTAGGCATTTTAGGAGTGAGTTTGTATTAAAAAGGGGAATAGCAGAATACCACGTTTTAATCATCCTCCCAGGTGGCCTTAGGAAGCTGGCCTGTTGGAGTGTGGTGGAACTGAAAATGTGTTGTAATGCGTAAGGAGCAAGATATTTCACTGTGAGAGACAAAGAGGTGGCATTGCTGTATAAGCTCAAAAATGTCAGTGATACATTTTTTCATCAAGACCAAAATCTTATTGACTGTGTCTTACGGATATTTTGATCTTCATTGTTTTATTACAGAACAGTTTAGATTTTATACTTTAAACTCTGGAAGTAATAAATCAATGGAGTTGCACCTGTATGTACTTACAAGAAGAAACCTGGGGTTTCACATTTGGAATTTATCATAACCTTCTCAGATATTGAAATGATGCAATGTAAAGCTATTAACTAAAGAAACATAGAAGTCAGGTTTCCTAGCAGTTTTCTTTGAACAAACTAGGCAATTTAGATGCATTCTTAATCTTAGCATGTGTTGGGGTGTAATGTCTTCTCCGCCAGTTCTGAAGTACTGTTGTTGAAAGGAACCGATGCTAGTAACTGCAAGTATATGCATCTAATAAATAGTCCAGGTTTGAATTGGTTCTAAATTGGGGTTGAGCTGATGACCAGTCTGAAAGGGAGGCCTTCATGTGATCAGACCATGTAAACCGTTAGCCTTAGGCTCTTTCATCAAATTCCAAAACTCTTCCCGCTTCATCCTTTGAGACTCCTGCGTAACGTGTGATCCTTTGTGGTGCTCTTAGGGTTTGGTTTGATTTGACTTCTTGACAAGTGTACTGTTGAGGGTAATGGTAGTGACTGTGGAGCTTAGAGGCAGCAGACGTAGATCTCTGCATGGCTAGACGTTTTCCAGGCAACTGAAGGTATAGAAGTGCTTACTACAGCACATGTTATTGCAGTTACTGACTTGATCATTTTCATGTATGTTTTGGGATGAGGCAGTAATTTTGCACGCTCTCTTCTTAGGTTCAAGGTAAGGATCCTTCAGTGGAAGTCACACAGGATCTCATTGAGTCAGAAGAGGAACACATAGAAGAAATGCCCGAAACTAGTCCTTTGATCGACCTTCCTACTTGTGAACTCAACAAACTTGAAGAGATTGCTGACCTAGTTACCTCTGTCCTCTCCTCACCCATCCGTAGAGAAAAGCTAGCGCTGGCCTTGGAGAACGAAGGCTATATTAAAAAACTATTACAGCTTTTCCAAGTCTGCGAGAATTTAGAGAACACCGAAGGCTTACATCATTTGTATGAAATTATTAGAGGAATTTTGTTCCTCAACAAAGCAACTCTGTTTGAGGTGATGTTTTCTGATGAGTGTATTATGGATGTTGTTGGATGCCTTGAGTATGATCCTTCTTTGGCTCAGCCAAAACGGCACAGGGAGTTCTTGACCAAAACAGCAAAATTTAAGGAGGTTATTCCTATAACAGACTCTGAACTCAGGCAAAAAATCCACCAGACTTACAGGGTACAGTATATTCAGGACATCATCTTGCCGACACCATCTGTTTTTGAAGAGAATTTTCTTTCTACACTCACTTCCTTTATTTTCTTCAACAAAGTTGAGATTGTCAGTATGTTGCAGGTAAGTGATTTTTAAGACTATATAGACGGATTGTGTATAGATACCTCTAGCTGTAGTTTCGAAATTGATTACAGCTCTTTATCACTGTGGAAGTTAATCATACGTGCTCTCATTTGCATAATGTTTTGAACGCTTGCCCTTATTTCTGATACCTTTTATTTTTGAAATTATAGATTTCAGGTGTATGTATTAGTATTTTTTAATGGGTTGCAAACATACACATTTTGAGCTGGTTTTGTTTACGTAATTGAGGGAACAATATATATCAGGGACATCTGTGACATCTTTATAACAAATTCTGAGTCTGTGGTTCGAAAGAGCGTGTTCAGAACCATTCCTGTCATACTACTGTTACTTTATGGTACTAATTTCAGGTGTTCATGTTGTAGTGTAAAGTAAATAATTACTTTTTTTTTCTCTTCATGCTGATACACAAAAGTAATAATTAACCAGTATGTTACTACGTCAAAAAACTTACGGAATACTATGTAGACAGAAGCAGGCTTAAAAGTAGTTGGGTGTGACAACTAAGCTGGACTTTGGAAGGAGCCTTGGTAAAGAGCTGCATTTGAACTTCATGACATTTAGGGTATTTTCAGTTCATATTTTGTTGCGCAAACTAATGGGTACCAAAGTGGTTTTATTCTGTTTCTGATCCATGTCCCTAAAAATAACGGTACGTTTGTGTAGAGCAGAACACCACAAACCTGTCAGTTTTGTTTTGAGCATGGATAGTCTCTGTGAAATACGAAGATTCAAGGAGGAGAGCGGTAAAATTGTGGAAGGAGAGAGGCACTGGAGAGATAACATCGCCATAAGGAATCTTTCTAAAGAATGCAATAGAGAACTGAAAAAAAATCTAAACTACAGAATTTCATGAATAAGCTTTTGGACTTCTCTCTACTTTGTTTTGATAGCAGGAAGAAGCTAAAAAGTAAATCCTATTTGCAAAGTTAATGGGTTTGTATTAAATAAATCTTTCCCTTTTTATTCTATTCCATATATTAGTTTTCTAAAACTAAAATAAATTCAGTATCATTCTCCTGAGGCGGGGCCACAGTCCCACTTCCATTTAGAGATTTTTAACTCTGTAATCTTATTTATATTTTTCATGTAATTTTTACTATACTGAACATTTAATTGTGCCTTAACAGAAAACTATGATTTCCTGTTACTTGCTTTTTTGCTGCTCTCAGTCACTGCTGTCTTTGCCAGAGTAGAGAAAGTGTGTGGCACCTACACAGGGTTGAGACATGCATGTCGATTTCCAAATAATGTTGCTGCTGTACATCATTTGAGCTGCCTTGAGAACTACAAACTAAGAAGAAAGCACACATGGAAGAGATGTTATTGATAGCACGCTTGAGGAAAATCACAGAGTTGTATGGACCTCAGGTTCACGGCTGTTTTCAGAGTCCCCTGGTGTAAATCAGCTTTTTATTGTGGCACAAGAACTCTAAAGCTCCTTTGGGTTTGGTGAACACATTAGAAGTCTTGTTACCCTAAATACACGGGCAAAGCTCTCTAGGAGAATGCAGTTTATAGGAGTAACAGATTGTGTTTGCCACAGCAGTAAAGCTCCTTTCTACGTGCCGCGAAGCAGTAGATCCCAGTGCGGCTGTGGATGAAGGGCAGCCACCAGGGAAACTGAGCGAGCGTGGAAAACCTACGCCCCTCCTGTGCTCTAGGACATCAGCACTACACTGCGCAGCACTTTAGACAAGCAAGAGTTCTTTCTGGTGCCAGGTGTTCTGTCGTAGGGGTTTTCTAGCCTATCTGTTGCTGATTGTGGTATGGTTATTTTTTTCAATAGGCTTAATTAAGCTGTTAATGCCAGCAAAGCTTAGAGTAAGCTACTAAACCTCTGTACGTTGCACTCTCTCTGGTGTTGATTCCAGGTATCGTTTGTTTGTAAAGCACTTCTTTTCCCACGTCTTAAAATTTTCAGGAAAAAATTGTAAGCCTTTGGTTGGCATTCCCGTAACTGTCACAATTCTGTATTATGAGAGCCTAATAAAGCACACAGATTTTAGTCACAGCACACAGAAAAATAGAGAAGTAAGCGCCCTTTACATTATGCAGTGTGATGTTTATATATATTTATTGGAATGCTGCTGTTCCCTTCATGTTTGTTCAATGCATAAGTAAAGTTATAGAGTTGAATCAGTGATGCATAATTTTGTAATGCTGTAGCATAATGTTACTGTTTGCTTTAAAATTTGTATTATATTTAAAGGTAAAATTGTCATTTGATTTGAGGGAATGCCAACGCTATTTTCCATGTGAAGGAGTGTAGAGAAATGGATGTTCAGAGAGGACAGGAAGTGCCCAAACAGTTGAGAGATGATGATGATGATCCGTCGGTTCTCTTGTACTTCTTGAGTTTTAAGCAATGGTGTAACCGAAACGCTTAACAGGAAGTGAAATGTTATCCCATATATACTTAAAAATAAATATCACTTAGTAGAGGATCTGAATGTGAAAAGCAAATAATTCTCAAAAAAGTTTTCCAGATTGAAAAAGCTGAACTTCCTTCAAGCAGAGAGCTTATTTTGAGAACAAGGTTAACGGGGGGCACGGCTGCGGCAAACTCTTCATGTGTTGATCTACTCCCCCTTGCATGGGTGGTCTGCAAAAAAGGTTTGCAGCACTGCAGATCCGAAATGGGGTAACTGATACGTGTGTGAGGTTAGCCCCATAGTGTCAACACCATAAGTGCAGTGGTAAAAATTGTGTCTCGAGTGGCAGTTTCCAGTGTAGAAGTGTATGGGCTGCCTCCCTGGAAGGTGACACGCAAGGAGCAGGGAGTGGGCCTGGAACAAAGACTGTCATTTTCTATAATTTTGATGAATGGGAGTGTAGGGGTTTGGGGCAGAGCTCTAAACCCCGGGGGGGGCACGGCAGAGAGGGAAAGGAAATGACACGTTCTTTGGTCATTTAGAAGGCAGTTTTAGTAATCATCACCTGTGCTCAGTGTAACCTATGGTTACCTGCTCCCGCTGCACAGAACCAGCGCCGAAACAATGCCCTGGGAATGATCCTTCCGAACAGGTAGCCTTGGGTTTCCCTATTTTGTGGTAAAATGTAGGTGTGGAGAAAAAAAAGGAAAAAACCAGTTATCTACCAAATCTACTCATGCATGCTTTTTTTGTTTGTAATTAGGCATCACAGTTAAGCTTAAACTAAATTAGACTTCCTACAGTGTGGGATCCAATAAAGATCCGTGTTTTAACTTTGAAGATGCATCATGTAAGTCATATTCTTCTTGTGTTACACAGGAAGATGAGAAATTTTTGTCTGAAGTTTTTGCACAATTAACAGATGAAGCTACAGATGATGACAAACGATGTGAATTGGTAAGTCCAGTGGTCTTGGTAGTTCTTTGAACGCTTAAACCACAGATATTAAGTAGAAATATTGAAACTGTTGTTCTGGTTCTGCAATCATTGAGGTATTTCTGTAACCATAGAATAATTTCTAATGTAGCTGAGCCTTCATTTTTGGATTCACTAGAAAAATATTTCTTGTGAGGTAAGCTCTGGTTTATTTGTTCTAAATAATTATTGTTGAGAAAGTACTAGCACTAAGCTGACATCCTAGACCTAAAGGAATACTTTCTTCTAAGTACTCTTCAACATACCATATCACTTCTCTTTGTCATTTAAACACTGCTTTTTTCACTGTGCTGTACTCATTCAAAAAGATCTTTTAAGACCTACGACCAAGGATTACCAGTAGTCCCTTAATATATATATGTATTACAAACACTATTTAGCCTGGAATGTGTTTATCGGCTGAAATTGCCTTGTTAATATCTTCCTTTAAGTGAGGGAGCATCTGTTTTTTCAAACAAAGGTCATGTCAGACAGAAGTGTAAATCCTTCATACACAGGTGTGATAAAATAGCTACAGTGTGACTGTATCTCTTTCTGGGGTAAATTTCAACCTCTGAAATTTCTGTTTGTTTTTACTGTCTTTCCCTTTCCTTTGTTGATGTCGTTGAAAGTTTGAGGAGAAAGGACTAGAGTAATACCATTTGCTAGAAAGGCACATGCCGGCCAGTACACAAACTCTTAAGACAAATTCTAACAGTTTCATATTTTCAGAGAGTTTTCTGAATCAAACACACTTTAAGTTATTTTTTTCCTATTTGATAGGTTAACTTTTTCAAGGAATTCTGCGCATTTTCTCAGACATTACAACCTCAGAACAGAGATGCATTTTTCAAAACATTGGCAAAGCTGGGAATTCTTCCAGCTCTTGAAATTGTAATGGTAAGTGAAAACCTAAAGCTGATTTTAATAAAATTTTAAAAGCCCACAGACATTTAAGTAGTTTTTCAGATCTGCGAAGCGCCTTTTTGTAACTTTGATTGGACAGCTTTGCTCTGCTGAAAGTTGAAGTTTATCGTAACGTTCAGAATCCGAAAGATGTCCTCAGTGTTCTGAAGTAGCCTGACTTTGTTGCTACGATTATTTTTGCTTTTGCGTGATGGAGAAGTCTGGGGTAGATGCAGCCCTTTTGACAACTGATTGTAAAAATTGGGAGATACTCTTTTTCATGGGGCAGCTTGGGTTTTTTTTTTCCTGTTATTGTTGGAACAGCACCAAAGAAGTATTTTTAGATAATCTTGAACTGTTGGCTTGTTGCTATCCCAAAGATCTTGTAATCCTGTCTTTTCAGAGGTATGAAGCAGATTAATCTATCTTAATCAGCAATGTGAAAACATGGTTTATTTTTTTTCCCTCCTTTGGTTGAAGCAGCTATTGCTGCCTGAGCGTTGCAATTCGTGTGGCAGTGCTGCTGTTATTCAGAAACTATAAATTCCATGGGTTTTGTATTCTAGAGTAACAGCCTGTGAAGTTACTGAAGGACATTGACTGTTACGAAAACAGAAGAGTCATGTAGATGTTCAGTGATTAGATGAACCCTAATCTTGTTATTCTTTTCCAGGGCTAGACCAGCCCAAATGTTTTCTGTTACATTAATATTTTAGGCTTAGAAATAGTACATTTATCAGAGAAAATAGCGGACCTTAAGGGAAATTATTAATTCTTGTTCCCTATGAATGATTATGGAAACTTTTCTACAGACTGATTTGTATAGTTGTTCCTTCTGTACAAAATCAGTAAACTGTGGATGACAGGTACAGAACGTGAGCGTTTTAGATACTCTAGCAAGTAGCACAAGATAAGTGTTTCCTGCCTAAGTTAGGGCTATCAAATTCACAGAAATGCATGCTTTCTAGGGGAGTGAAATAGTGGGGAAACCATTTTGCTGGTTTGGTTTTTTTCCCCTGTAATTATTTTTGTGTCGCTCAGAAACTTTTGTAATAAAATGTTCTCAGAACTTTCAACTCTCTATTCTTTGAAGCTTTACTTCATAATAAATACCAAATTTGATTTACTCGAATTAATCTCTTTTTTTTTTTTTTACTAGGGAATGGATGATCTGCAAGTTAGATCTGCTGCTACAGATATATTTTCTTATCTAGTAGAATTTAGTCCATCCATGGTCCGAGAATTTGTAATGCAAGAGGCCCAGCAGAGTGATGATGTAAGTAAAAGTGTTTTGGAGTTTGAATATACTAGATTTAGAGCAAACGGGAAGAAAACCAGCAAAACAAACCTTTCTAGCATTTGGAATACAGTTAGCCCAAAAATGTAGACAGTAGAAATGTAGGAAAAAATAGATTTAAGATACAAAAAATTCTGAGCATGTTGGTGTTGTGTGTGTTTACGGTAATAAAATTGTAGCTCTGCATGACAATGAGTTTGGTTTCACTTCGGTTTTACTGGGGAAATCATTCCGCTATTGAAACTGTGTCCAATTATTTTGTGGTTGGTTTGGTTTTGGTTTTTTTGCAGGACATCCTGCTCATCAACGTGGTCATTGAGCAGATGATCTGCGATACTGATCCTGAGCTTGGGGGAGCTGTTCAGCTGATGGGGCTCTTGCGCACCCTGATAGACCCAGAGAATATGTTGGCCACAGCTAATGTAAGAAAACACAAAGGGGTAAAGACCTTTACTGTCTCAGCGCAACGGAAAGCCTGATATTTATTCCTGTTAGTGTGGTGGAGGATAAAAATAAAAAGAGGTTTTTATTCTTTTTTGACAGTGTTGTGTATGGTCCGATACTGAATTTAAAGAAGCTAAAACATAAGCTAAAATTGCCCGTAACTTTTGATAAAAGGAACGTGTCTGTGGTACCGTACAAGTGTTTAATAAACTAAGCAGTCCTGTGCTTCAGTGAAGTAGCATTTTTGCATCCACAGTGGGGCTTTCCTGGTGGTAGCTGGGTTGGTTTGGTGTGTCTCAGATCTTCTCCCAAAATAAAGAAATGTATCTTATTTGAGTGAAGGTAATGTTGCAGGAGCAACCAAAAAGATACAGGCAGACCTGAAGGAGTTGACAGAATTATTTGTAAGCCGTCTTTTATGTTTCTGCTCTTTCTTATTTAAAAGGAGGCACACAAATACGAGTATTTAATAAAGTTATATTTGTTTTAGAAAACGGAAAAAAGTGAATTTCTCAATTTCTTCTACAACCATTGTATGCATGTTCTTACTGCACCGCTTCTGGCTAACACATCAGAAGATAAATGTGAAAAAGGTAATGTTACTACCACCACCCCCTTGTAATGTTTTTCAGTGACTTGCAATCCTGGGAACGGGGATAAGCCTGTGGTCCAAGCTGGGAATACACTTGCTGAGAACTGTTGTTTCCCCAGTGACAGGGGTTCTGTAGGCAGAAGTTGTAATAGCCCTTTATCCCAGCCTTGAATGATAACAGATCTTTATGCCGTGCCTTGTATCCTGTGTATCTGCTTGGTGTGTATTATTAGTTGTGTACATTTCACTAGTATAACTTTAAAGAATATTTACTGTAAAGCAGAGAGTGTCTTTAGCTCACAAGTACTTTTTTCTAAAAGTTTACAAAAATGCTGACGTTCATCAGTGGTTACAGGTGTGCTCAGGTGATTAACTGCAAGGACTGGTTTTCACTTGGCTGTAATATAGAAATGCTGAAGGAAATCTATTCAAAGAAATACAACTTGGAACTCCTTTATCTTGTTTCTTTTTAATTTTTTCCTAGTAACATTAAAGGGATTGGAAATCTCTGGCACACACAGATAACACTTGCTAGTTTGCCTCTACTGCTTCACGAACAAATTTAATATCATTACAGCCTCTTGAGTCAGACTTTCTTTTGAGTACTCTTTCAAGAGATTAAATCAAACCAATGCGTATTTGGTAAAAACATTTCTTTCATCTGACCTGTCTTCTAATGTTAAGTCAAAAAAAAAATGTTTTATGCATTTTATACAAAAATAAAACTCGTAATACTAATTTTATAATATTATGTGAAAAAAATTGCAACAGGCACTTTGTTTTATTCTATGTATACTATTCCTAAGTATTAGATTACGTATTTTCACCTAGTTGAAATCAAAACTTTGTAATGTAAATTGAATATAAAATCCGAGCTGGCATGCATTCTTGCTGTATGTCTATTTCTCGATAGCTTACAGGAACTTTTGATTTGACAGAAGTTTGAATGGCTGCTAGAATTGATTGTTTATCCCCATTGTTTAAATATTTACAGTGCTTTGAAAAACTTTTTCTGATTTTTGTTTTTGTTTTCTGTTTATCTGATGCAGTAGTTGGGTCCACTAAGAGTAACACAATTTGTCCTGGTAAGTTTTAATTGACCTTGAGTTTTGAAAGTTGTCTTGTGTGCCGGGTATGGTGTTTTTATTTAAAAAAAAAAAAAAAAAGTTAGGTATGTCCATACTTTGTTTTTTGAAAATAATTTTTATTTAAATAGATGTAGGTGCTTTGCTCCATTTGAGACAACAGGAAGCTGAAAGAACATTTTCATCTGCTTTTGAGTTACTGGGTTTCACTTTTTTTTTTAACTAGTCTGCTTCGCTACTGAAAGTTTAAATCAATGTTAGTAAAATATGTACTAAAGAGACAGAGCTGAGCTTTTACAGTTTGGGTTTTTATCTGTGCAGGCTTCTTTTTTGACGAGTATGAAAAGGCATTGCTGATTAGGTTCACGTGAATACAGATCGGACTGGTTTTTTTTTTTAACTCCATACCATTAGTCTGGATTGCCTTAACCAGTAACTGGCTGGAAGAAATCCCACTGCCAATTCAGCATGGTTTTTGTGACTTAAAAATAAAGTAAAGCCAAATTTGTACGTGTTGGTTTGTTCTGACCCAAAGTCCCGCTTCCTAAAGCAATGCAGTTTGTCACTAGAAACGTGTCAGGAGCTGTAATAGCAGCTGAGCTTGGTGATGATTTGGTGCATGACAGCACTTTGTGGTTTTTTAGTATAACTTAAGGCTTTACTTTTTCTTGTAGATAATTATCAAACGGCACAACTACTTGCCTTAATTTTGGAGCTGCTTACTTTTTGTGTGGAACACCACACGTATCACATCAAAAATTACATTATGAACAAAGATTTGCTAAGAAGAGTACTGGTCTTGATGAATTCAAAACACACGTTTCTGGCCTTGTGTGAGTATGGAGCTGTTGTGATTTCCTTCTTCAAGGCTTTGTATCTACTGTGGGGAATGTAAAGGAGTAACAGTGCTTAACTCAAAATTCATGTTAATTTCCTATTTATTACTGACTAGCAGTTAAGTAATTTTGAAAAAAAGGTAGCAGATGGCTGTTACTGTAGACCAGTGCAGGTTGTGGTGGAGCAGAATTGTATCTTTTGAAGTCCACAATGAACGTTTCAAGTCTTTATGACAGAAAGGATGATTTGTGATCAGCTGTCTTAGTTCATTTAAATGGATAAACTGTAATTTCTTAACGCCATCATAAATCTAGTGCTCCTGGTGGGGAGGGCAAATGAAATTTGGTGGGTGTGGTATTTAAAGAATGGTTCTGGGAGGTGAACACGGAGAAGCACAGGAATGAGCTAATACTTTAACTTCATGTGTGCTAAAGTTTATTGCTGCTGGATTTCAAAAATAAATTATTGGACCCTGATCACACTCAAATACCTGGGAAAGTCAAGGAATGAAAGAAAGGTTACCTGTCAGCAAATGTTTCTTCTGAACTTTAAGAAAGTGCTTTTTAAGGCTCTTGGTTTGGGGGGGCATCTTCCTCTCAGTAAATGTCAGGTTTTTTCAGTTCTTTTCAAGAGAAGCAGGTTGGAACCCTGGCATGTAGTTACTAAATCCTGGAATCTCTTTCTTCACATAGGTGCTCTTCGCTTTATGAGGAGGATAATTGGCCTAAAAGATGAATTTTATAACCGTTATATCACCAAGGGAAACCTGTTTGAACCGGTTATAAATGCTCTGTTGGATAATGGAACTAGGTACAATCTACTCAACTCTGCTGTAATTGAGCTGTTTGAATTCATCAGGGTGGTAAGTTCAGCTTCTTCAGCTCTTACATGTGTGGCATCTCTCGGAGAAATACAAAATGCAAACCTTTCCCTTGAAATAGTGTATTACTACTTAAAATAACAAGCTGAAAACCCCATAGATAAATATCAAAATGGAAAGGAGGCAGCGAGCTGCTCCGTGCTTGTTTTGCTCGATTGTCCCATCACAGAGGGTGTGTTGGCCCTATTTACATATAAGTTTGTGTAAAAGCGTCCCGCAGATGAAATTCATCTAAGTGGTAGAATGTGTTGTTTCTAGACCAAGCTTTGAAGTGAGGAATTAAGTGAAATATGTTATATGTGCGTAAGTCTGGGTATTATTCAGTTTAAATGAGACTTAATTTGGCTAGAAATTTGAATTATCATTGTCTTTTAAAATCCTACACATGTGCTTTCTTAGCCAGTGTCAGCTTTGAATCAGTAGATTTTCCACCGGCAGCGTTTGTGGGAACAGCGTGTGTGTGGAGAGGACAGATGGGACAAGGGGGAGCACCCACTTCGTGGGATTGCTGGGGTAGAAAACAAGGACTTCCAACAGCTCCTGAGCCACGCGCTGCGAATGCCTTGACGTGTGGGAGTCGTCTTCTCAGGGGATCCTTGTGGTCTGGAAAAATGAAGGGCAGTTTTTAGTCAGAGGATATTGTAGCTGCTGACTTTTCCAGCAAGAAGGAAATGCATTGTGTCTCCAGGTGACTTTTGCCAGTGTGGTTTGAAAGTTAAGAGTTGCCTGATGCGGTGAGGCTTGTAAGGGGGTGAGTGACTGAAAGGTGCCTGGTGCCACGTGTGCTGCTCTAGGTTCTGAGGACGAGAAAACACAGTTGAAACTTAGGGGGAGAGCGTTGTTTTCTCAAGAGGGCTTAATCCTAGATAGCAAGCATCATGCTGTAATCGAGCTGTCGCAAATAGAACTGGGACAGTACTGACTATATTGTCCATTTGTATGGGAAATTTAATAATTATTTCCAGATTGCAGCTTTTTTATAAAAAAAAAAAAAAAAGACAAAAAATTCTGATGACTTCGCCGTTATTCTTTAACATTTTTTCTGGACAATGAATCAGTTGCTTTTAAAAGTAAACTCTCTAAAGGTTTCAGAACTTCTGCATGTTAATATTTGAGACTGAAACCCTGTTTTGTTCTTATGCAGGAAGATATTAAGTCCCTTATTGCACATATAGTTGAAAACTTTTATAATGCACTTGAATCTATCGAATATGTTCAGACATTCAAGGGATTGAAGACAAAATATGAGCAAGAGAAAGACCGACAAAACCAGAAACTGAACAGGTACGACCCAGTTTATGTATGCTGAGACCTGTACTGAATGTCCTTGTGTGTTATCTTCTTCCTGCTGGTTGGTTTTTTCCTTTCCTAGAAGGCAGAAAAAGCAGAAGGCTGGGTTGGTTATTTTTTGGTTCTTGATGAAAACTTCTTTAATTAGAGTAAATCTCCATCTGGCTTTCCTTGTGGCATGCTGTAGTTACTGCTTGTGTTTGTCAGGATATGAAATGTTACATTCAGAAAACTCTCAGCTTATGAAGAGCAGAATCTTCTTCTGTCATGCAGAGTTAGGATTCAATCTGCTTTGGTGTCACCTGGGCTTTTGCTGAAGCTTATGTTGACTGCAGAATCGGAGACGGAGTTGGGCTGCCTTCCCAAACTCAGGGAATAATTTACACTCCGGCCTCAGAAGCCGTTTCTGATCCTGGCTGAGTCTGAACCAGCGGGCAAAATTTGAACCCCTTGTCATGTGTCTCTTACAGTGTTCCATCTATATTGCGTAGCAATAGATTTCGCAGAGATGCAAGAGCCTTAGAGGAGGATGAAGAAATGTGGTTCAATGAAGATGAAGAGGAAGAAGGTGAAGCTGTTGTACCTCCAGTTGAGAAGTCAAAACAGGAGGATGATTTTCCAGATAGCTATGAAAAATTTATGGAAACTAAAAAAGGTATTTACTCAATTTCAGCTTGTCAGCATTGGAAGTGCTCTGTGGCAGATACCTGGAGTATCATGTAAACAAACCAGTTGCTTGTGCTCTGTATCATCATCAGGAGTCAGGGTATTCCGTGTCATTAGCTAATTAATTCCTTACATGTCTTTGCAAGATAGCTTAGGATTAAAATAATAAGTTAAATTGCTCCAAGAATGCATCTAGATTAAATGATATTCAATAGCAAAATTTTACGTGTAGTAGTGTGCGCTGAGAGAGCGATGTCCCCGTGTCCCCAGCACCCGTGCCATTCTCCATTTGCATGCTGGCGCGTGCCAGGGTGAGGTCAGGAGGTGAGCTGTGAATTTAAACTGAATTTAAAAAAAAACAGTAGGGCGGCTTTTGCCCTGTGATTATGCTGTGATGTGGATTGTACTCCATGGTGTACAGCCGTATGATACTTAAGTATGAAAATGTTTGTCCCTCAGCTAAGGAGAGCGAGGACAAAGAGAATCTTCCAAAAAGGACTTCAGCTGGGGGATTCAAATTCACTTTTTCCCACTCAGCCAGCGCAGCCAATGGTGCAAACGGTGCAAACAGTAAATCCGTGGCAGCTCAGACGTCACCAGCAAGCTCCAACGGCTCCTCTTCAAAGAACGCAACCCTGACCACAGCGGTGACAGCCTCGAAGGTGGGAGAACTTGTACAAAAGCTGCTGTTCCTCACTGGGGACAGCGGAGCAGTGTCGGGAGACCTTGCCGGTTGTAACGCGGTGCGGTCAGCGTTAGCCTCTGGGCAGGGCATCTTAGTTACGCATAAATTCATCCAAAGCCCTGTCCAGTTAAGCCCTTACTAGTTTGGGGGAAGGTTTTAAGAAAGTATTAGGTGGGACAGGAGTCTGTTGGTAACCTGGTGGGCACGGTTTGATCTTGCATCTTCTGCATAATTTAACTCTTCCCACTCCTCAGCTTTTTTAACTGTCCAGTTGCTGCTCTGTGTGTGACGCATACAAGATTGGGTTTTTTTCTCAATTATGTTACTAATCCCCCAACAGGGGGCCCGCTAAGTGTTTTTAAGCAGACGAAATACAGTCAGTGATACTTGTTATGTCTTGCCCAGTCGTGCAAGTTCCTGAGAGGCTACAGGAGATTGTGGCAAAAATTTTATTGCGCACACCTAAGACTTACCAGCAAAATGGATGTGCAGTTACACACACACAGTTAGATTCTCTGACTGTCCGCTTGGGAACTTGAAAAGGGATTTTTAAGTAATTCTGAGACCAGATCCAGAGACGCAAGGAAGTTCCAGTACTTTATAACTTTGAGGTTCAAAAGCATTCTTAAGACAAATAGGTCTTTGAATGAAAAAGGCATCACCAAAACCCTTCTGCAGCCTCGTGTGTCCCGGGCAGGTTGGCTGGGGATTGTGTAGTAAAGTTGCACATTTCTGGGTGGTTTTTTCAATGTGAGATTTTTTTTGTTTTCCTTTTTTAATTGGCAGGGAAGTCTAGTTGGCCTAGTGGATTATCCTGATGATGAAGATGATGATGAAGAGGAGGAGACATCTCCAAGGAAAAGACCTCGTCTGGGTTCATAAATGAAACCAAAACTTTGGAATAAGAACTTTTATTATGGGGTTTCAAATGCTGCAACTGTTTTAAGAGCTAAAAAGAATCTGATTCAGAAAGCTTTCTCCCATGAGTATATAAGATAATACAAGGAGTAGCAAAAGAAACTCAGTGTATCAGCTAGAAAGGGTTAGTTCTGTAAACACAAAGCTTCCCAGGAACTTAATATCTTTCTAGTAAGTAAGGAGTCTGCCATTCAGGCTGTCAAAAAAATGAAAAAGTAAAAAAAAAAAAAAAAGTGGGTTAGTATTCACAGAACCTGGATGAAGGCTTCTCAGCAAGGAAAGTCTCAGGTGTCGGGAGGGCAGGGGGAGGGAAAGATACGGTAAAACTTTTTTTAAAATATTGCAGGGTTTCCCCAGTGTTTAACAGAACTAGGAAAAAAAAAAATTCAAGCTTAAATTTTGAACCCAGTAATCTTAATTTTGTAATGGTGCTGTCAGTTGTGTTCTTTTAGTAATGCCTCTTTTAAAAAAATTTTAAGGGAAAACTAACTCTGCATAAGAACAATCCAGATTTTGGGACCATTTATTACCAATTAAATCGCATTTCTCATGGTTGGAGGGAGGGACGCTGCCGTTATAGTGCATGTTGAATTGTTTAAAACCGTTAAAAATAAAGTTTTAATTTGTATTTTTCAAGAGGAGAAAATGGAAGCTGGATTCAAAATGGATGGTTTTCCTTGTTTTTTCGATTAGACATCCAGTAATATTTATGCCAAGGAACGATCGCTTCCAAAATATCTCCAGGAGCTGCTTGTGTCAAAGTGGTGCTGTACCCGGCCCACCCGGGGAGCTGTCGGCTTCCCCTTGCGGAAGATCCCGAATTTGAGTGGCTTTCTGTGTGGTGAAATGAGCTGTCTCTTCTCGGAGCAGTGAGCCCTTCTCCTGTTTGCGAGTTTAAATTGCGTAACTGAGGTGGTAACGAGAAACACTAACGGGTTTTTCATAGCGATGAATTTAGCAGCGTTTTAACACCGAAGTCACTTTGGACCAAGCTGGAACTGTCACCAGGAGAACACCCGGCTTTGAGGCAGAATCGACACGCGGCACCTGAGTCTGGGTGTTAATACGAAAGCTGCTTTTTTTAAAAAAAGAAAAGCACATTCCACGTGGTAGGTGAGCAAACTGCGACAAAAGTAGGCGAGTTGGTAGAGGCAAACAGTCCAGGTTTTATTTTCAAGAGCAGCAAGTGAACTGTAAATATTTTAATGTTAGTTTGCCCGTATGTGATCTGAGATCATGACGATTTGAGAGGAAATTTCCCAGCAACAATTAATGTGTCAGAAATGTTAAAATACGAAACCAGCTGCAATCCACCAGAGAGATCACTCTTGTAATATGTGTTATGGGTCCATTTCTCCTGGAATAGTTTAAACTGAAGCAGTTTCTCTGTTTTGGAGATTTTTGTAGTTAATTTTAATTTTAGCTATTGTTTGGAAAAAGATGGGCTGTCTGTGTAGATATGAAGTATAGTTTTTTTCCATAAAACAGAAGTTTATTTTGTATTAAAAATACCACTGTACTTGTTTTACACCATTTGTATACATGTGGTGATATTAATGCTGAACTGTAAAATTCAGGAATTAAAATGTGACCCTGTAATTCCATAACTATTGCTTTTGTTTGGTCTGTTGTACATGGTAAGTTAACTCAGAATTTTAAATGTGGCCATTTTAGAGTCTTTTTTAGATTAGTTATCCATGCGGTTTTAAAAGTAACTCTATACCACTAGATGAAGTCCCAAAGGGAAGGTGTGAGTTCTTACCGACGCGTCAGTTAGACACAGCGCTCTGACGGACGGCAGCTCCTGCGTGTGGACCTGGGGACAACGGCATTGCCCCTGGCGGGCTCCAGGCGACCGAGAAGGGGACCACGGGAGGCCCCGTCGGCTCCCAGCACAGGATGCGAGGAAGCGTTTGCTGGGAAAGCACAGCTGCAGCGTCACGGCCCTGCGCTTGCTCTCCTGCTGACCATCGTCTGGTTTCCTGCCTGATGAGTCTTTTCTCTCCCCCGGTAGCGACATTAGCTTCCTCCAGCGCTACACATGCTACTCCAGCTACAGTTACGCAGTATGTGCCTTTACTAACCTGAGGCTGAAAAAATTGCGTCACCCGGTCCGTGGACCCGAGTTGTCCTGATTCTCTTTAACAGCCACCCGAAAGAAGTTCTCGGCGAGTCTCTGACCGAAGCGCGTTAGTCCTGACTCTGTTCCCCACCGCCCCAGCTCTTCCCTGAAGTACTGTCAGGAGCTTTAAAAAAAAAATACGTTCAGACCAACGTGAGGGTTTTGTTTTGTTTTGTTTTTTTACAGCAAAAACAAGAATGTCATGAATTTTTATAGTTACTAGAAAAAGACTGTGTAAAGTGGCATTAGATGTCCCGTTTAAAAACAATAAAAAATACTATCCCTGTAGAAGGTGACACACAGTATTCTTTTTAACTGGCTTTTGTCTGGGGCCCTTGCCCAGTCTGACCTGGTGGGTTCTGCCTGTTCCCCTGTCTGGGGTCTTTCCACTACCACTCTTTTTTTGGAAAAGAAAAGAACATCTGCCAACATGTATCAGTTATAAATGCTATTTTAATAAAAAGTTACATGAAACTGGAATTGGTTGGGTTGTTTCTTTGAACGGGAGTTACTGTCGTGTAAGGGCACTGAGCAAACTCTGCCCCGCGTCCTTTTGACTCTGTCACAGCCAAACCAGTAAACAAGATTTTAATGTATTTCTACTTTGAAACAGAATTGCTCCTGGCATCCCGAGCTTTTACTTTGTAACTAAAGCAATTATTTTTTACTTAAAGTTGCATTTATAGCAGCAGTGGAGCTGAGGACTGGTGAATTGCCCTAAAAGTATGTAAAACAATGTAATCCAGAAGGAGTATGTAAATATCTGGACTCTGAGCTGCATTATCTTTCTGAAAAATAATACGGTCATAGTTGCATTTCCTTGTGAAATTAGACTTTATTACATTGCACAGCTGAAAAATAGTAATTTGCTTATAATATTCTAATAAAAGGAACAAAGTTCTATAAATTTAAAAATAAAAAAGTTAGAAATTTCTAACTCTCTCAACTGTTCACATCGGAGTTACTTTGACAGCTCTCAATATCTGCTTTTGTTCTATACAATAGCAAGAGGCTGAGGCCAGTGCTTCAGACAATCTGGGCGCTGCAGTTGACGTTAAATGGCCTCACTGTTGAGCACGCTCCAGTGAAAGTCACTGAGTTTCCAGCATTCTGGAAAATAAGTGTTTGTAGTGTATTTCAGTGTAATTTTAAATATTTATACATAAGTACCAAGTTGCTGGTCTGAAAGTCCTATAAAACTAAGTGTAATACTGGAAAACAAATCCATTCAATTATTAGTTACATAATTTATTCTAGAAATATCCTTATATTCTTGGGTTCTGCAATGAGCCACTTAAAATTACCGCTTATTAATAACTTCTTCTTTCAGTTTTTCTGCAAGCATTTTCCTCTTCTGTAGTAGTCTTTGCTTCTCTTCTGACATTTCCTAGGGAAAAAAAAAAAAAACAAACCACAAAAAATAATGACAAAACACTGCAACAAAGTGCATGGCTTCCCTGGTCGGTACCCTGACTTCTGGCACCAGCGGCTGCCCCGGGCGAGCCAGCCCGGCTCCGGACACGGGCTTGCTCTGCCATTTGCAAACCCAGAATGACTTAAAAAAACCCAACCTAATTCTTATTCCATTTCTTGAGAAGTGGATCCCAGGATGCGGCCAACCGACTCTTTACATCAATCTGCCTTTTTTCGCCACTGCACGGTACCAATCTTTTTGAAAGGACTACGCTCAGCTGGTTTGGGAGTTCCCCAATCAGCAATATTTTAGGCATGTTCTGAGCATAATGAAATGCTCAGCAACTCTGAAAAGTACCCGAGGCAATACAAGATCTCTGGGCTTAAGCAGATGCTCTGTGAAGAAGAGTAGTCATTTTTTAAGTTGGTTTTTTTTTTAATATAACTTATCACATTGTTTTGTGGGAGGTTTTAAGGTCTTCTACAAGTTTCCTCATTTACATTGCGAATTTTCAAGTATTTCTTCTCGTATAAATGTGGATTAGACCTATTTGTGGCAAATGCAGTAAGTCACAGTAGTGATAAATGATTTTTTTTGTCTGATGAAGACCTCTGTTTTGGTAGACCTTTATCCTGTCACAGGATTTGGAGGTTTTTTACGGCTGTACTCTCTTTCCCAACAGGGAAAGAAACCACTATCTTTTTCCCCAAACTAGATTTTTCTATCATTCCCATGGTGCAAGGATTTTTGTGATTTAGCACTTGTTTTAAGTCGGGGAACGCAGCAGTTAATTCACTGAGTAACTTCATGCCCATCTCTGAACAGAGAACAGCCTTTGGACCAAAACAGCACCCTGAAGAGCAGGGCAAACTGCCGGCGGTACCTCTGCCTGTAGCACACCCTCCTCCTGTCCCGAGCCTCCAATCCTCCCAACAACAGTTGCCCACCCCTCAGAGAACCTTGGCTTCCTACCCTGCATCCTCACCACCTCCCTTCTATCCCAGCAGCTGCAGGACAGATATCAAGCATTTCTTCATTTGAAATAGGTACAAAACTCCCAAAAGAGATGAAACAGAGTAAATCCGTTACCTCTGTAAAATAAAGACTTTGCAAAAGAAAAATGCTTTTCCCATTTCAGCTGGAAAAAAGACCCCAAAACCCAGGGATTTAAGGCAGCCTAAACAGTGGCTCACAGATTAGGAGAAAACCAGCATTTTAGCCATTCATACACATAAATTAATAATAAGGACTTAGTGGTACTAAACCAAAATAATGCTAACTTAATCACTAAAACTTTTTAGCCTATAAGCGTCTCCAAAAACAGTCACTTGAAAATAATTCCTCTCAACTTCTACCCCCTTTTTTTTTTTATCCTGCTGCATTATTCAGCAGCAATATTTACATCTTCACTGAAATCATCTGTATTTTTTTTTATCAAGCGGTCAGGATGATCAAAACATTTGAATCCCTCACCTCTTTAGGAGGCGATTCCTCCTCCTTCTGGTCAGTGTTTGCTGGTAACAGTACGTTATTTCTTGACTCCTTCTTTGTAGCCATCAGCAAATCTCGTTTTTTCTTTAGGTAGTCCTCTCGCTGCTTCAGCTGCTGCTCTTCAAGTTCCGATAAATCCTGAAATTATTAAATTTTTTTTAGAATACGTTTTGAAATTAATTTTTGGTATACACGTTATGTATTTTTGAGATAAAAGCATTTACATTGTATTTGCCTCCAAAATTACTAGCTGAAAAAAATCCAAGCTGAAGTTTCAAGCCAGAGCTGTCCACGAAGAAATTATCGTGGAACAAAGGCTGAATGCTGAGTTCTATTCTAAATCTAGAATGATGATCTGAACTTTATGCAAATTAAACTGGTAAATAAAAAGTTTTTGCATGCTGGGTTAAAAAAAAAACAAAAAACCAAAACAAAAAAAACAAAAAAAACCACCCCAACCCAAACCAAATCCACGTGATTACATTTAGAATACGCATTTAAGACAGTATTAAATTTAAATATATATTTTCTATTGTTGTAATCCTGTCTTTTTGCATTCTAGTTCTTTTTTCTTGTTTGTTTGTTTTAAACTTACAGGTCCTTTCACCCCAGCTTTTTGTGCCGCATTTTCTGAACATTTTCCAGCTGACTTTTTCTTAATGTCTTCTTTCCCTTTGGTACAAGAGGGCTGAGGTCCTTTTTGCAATGGGCGTACTGGTTTTAAGTCTTCCTTTGCAGATTTCTGAGATTCCTCTAAACCGCAATTTTACATAGAAAAGAATTAGAAAGAATAGAAATATATCAAATAAAATATAAATTGGTGTTTTTTCCAATATTCAGATGTCTCTTCCGATGAAACTGGAAACTTAAAAAAACCCCACATTTCTCCACTTTTTATTAACAACACTTTCTTTCAAAACCCACAGATACTGTATTTGCACTATGAAAGCAATTAAATAGTGCTTTACATCATAAGTAGCCCTACTGCAATGAATTATAAATTAGTCAAATGCTTGGAATGTAATTTAATTTTCAGTGTTCTAATAGTCGGTTCATCTTGAGATCGTACTTTCAATTTCTGTCTCGGCAAGCCCAGCAGTCAGCAACTTATAAGGTTCATTTTAGCCAACTCTAAGTACGAGTGTACTGGTTCACCTTAGCCAACCAGTACAAGCGTATTGGTTCAGCTTTCAGCTTCAGAGAAAGGAATCAGAAAAGAACATATTTGAGTGAACTTGTACAGGAGGGGGGTGAAGGATAGCTCGAGAGGTGCCAAGCATTGCACCGACACAGCTCGGTTACTCCTCTTCAGAGCTAACCCTGCCCCAGCCTGAGGATACAGGGGGAACCCACCCTGTTTCCCACACCGGGTGGGTTCAGAGCCCCAGAGGGGGTGGCCGGTGGCTGCCAGGGGAGCTCTGGGCAGTCACAGCACAAACAAGGCTTGGGCAACTTCTGGTGTCTTCCACTCCCTATCAAGTCCCTCACCTTGTGCAAGAGAGCAGTCCTGCACGATACCCTGGTCGCCTCTTGCTTTTTTCTTGGACAAAGGCAGCCTCTGCTGACAAAGAAAAGTTACCCTGTACCAATTCCAGCCCTTCCTCTCTCTGCAGATACCAAGGGTAGGTTTGTCTTGCGTCCCACTGAACTGCACCGTGTCTGAGATGGCATCACGGTTACGGACCTCTGAATCAAAGCCTCTCCGGTCACCGGACTGCAGAGCAGGGTAGGTTTTCACAACTTTACTATGACTTCTCTTGATTTGACCTATGACTCCTGAGTGAGGTAAGTTGCTGCTTCTACTATACTTTTATTAAAAATTAAGAGGTTTTCGACTGCTTTAAAGTATACCTGAAAATATCCACATAGATGCAAGAGTACAGGTAGTGAAATGCAAGTTTTCCTGTGTTCAGTCAGTTTGAGTCTATCCATAATATCTGAGTTGTTATTCAAAGTACAGAAAACAAACTGGGACAGAAATGTAAAGGTCAAGTTGAAAAATTTGCACGCCACTGAACTATGTCTGCATCAGCCTTGATGCTCCAAATAATTTCTTTTTGTGATGGATACAAGTTCTTAGAGGCACTGTGAGAGGTCAGAGTTAAAACTGCTAGAAAAAAATCCTCACACTGTAGATTAAAAAGCAGAGGGGAAAAAAAACCCAAAAAAATCCACACACTGCATGTCAACTTCCTATACCATAACCAACATTATGATTAAGGAAAGCTACTTACCAGCAAGCAGTTCTTTGAAATGTGTTGTTTGTATGTAAATCTATACTGCTGCTGTCCGTATCGCAAACACTTGAGCTGGAGATGTTAGTGCCTTAGCAGTACCTGTAGGATGTGATCATAGGACCCTCAGTGTCACTTAACCCACGAACCTGAAAAGACACTGAGAAGGGAAGGAGGGTGGATAGTGAATGTACAAACAGACAGCGCATCTCAAAGAGTTACAGTTACTGGTACGTAACATTTTTTCCTTTGAGAACTTGTCTATATGTACATTCACACTATGGGTGGCTCTTTTCCACGTGGACAATTCAGAATCTTCTCAAAATACAAGCACCCAGGACCTCTCCAGCAGATGCTGCATCCTTCTTATCTGTGCGACACAGGCAGCTCGGTGCCAACACGAGTGCAGCTTTTGAAGCAGCTGCCCTGCAGGTACCCAGAATGGGAAGTGTTGTCCAAGAACACTGGAAAGGTCACTTGCACTCCGAGGTGTTGAACACGACCTTTACCATGAAATTCATCCTTCTGATCTCTCTGTAGTGCAACAAGTTGGGTGGTCAAAGTACAGGAGGAATGGTTTTGCAAGCTCTAATCTGTAAACTACTTGTAAGGAGCTCACCAAAATGAAATTAAGAAAATTAAGGCAACTACCATTAAAATTTTAATTCATTATACAGTGGAAAAATTTAGGGTGCCCACGAACTGCAATCTTAGGTCTCAAGGTGAAGGGGAAACAGCAAAAGATAATAAAAACACTGTGTATTTGAAGGAAATGCATGGCAGACTGGAGAGAATGAAAAATGAAAAAGGAAAAAAAGGTTCTTCCTTTTCCTGACTGTGAGAACTGGTTCATGCAAGGGCTGCCAAGGCAGCCGATACTCCCCAGGTACAGGATTCCTTCCCGTCCTCAGCTCAAGAAAGACGAGCTGTCCTCTTCCTCGGTAACATGGCCCTACGGGTGAGAAGATGGAGACAGGATGCAATCACAGGTCTGGTGGGCTGTGAGGGTCTGGGACGGACCCAGGTGAGAGGAGAGCAGCCTTTCTGCCACCCCAGAAAGGCACGAACTTAGTGAAAGGTTCTTACTGTTTCCATTCCCATAGTTGTATCTGATAGCAAGAAGAAGCAAGTCAAGCAGAGATTATGATCCCGTTATCCGAGACAAACCTGTAGCTGGGAGCCCATGTATTGGAAGCAGGCAATAACAGACCAGTCTGGAGGCCAGTCCTCAGTTTTGTGTGAGAAACAGGTCTGGAAGAAGATTGCCAGTACAGATTCTTCTTGATTTTTGCCACCACTACCCAAAACCGTTTTTCCAAAAGGTGATACTGGAGGATAAGCCGTGACAAACTTTCTTAGTAGCCTCTTTGGACAGCTATGCTGCTACAAGATGCCAGTTCTACAAGGATGAAGATGATTTCCAAGCAGCTGAAACCTTTTGTAGGCCTGTCTCTCCATGCCATTTCAAGAGCATGGGAACGCTCAGCACCAGCTAAGCAGGTGTTTGAAGAGAACAGAAGAAGGGCTGCACTCAGCGCTGAGAAGTCTTGACTCCTGAGCTCAAAGATCTCCTGTCTCTCAAGCACAGGATTAAGTTCTGCAGATAGAATATCTGCCAGGAATGTGCCTTCCTCCTGAATCAGGAAGACAACAGCACAGACATGGCTTAGTGGCACCACTACAAGGTGGCACAACTATGCAAAATGAAGAGGAGTAAAAGCAGGGTGGGAGAAGAATGGAAGTATACCTGCAGGCCGCCTGCACACTTCCAACGGTAGAAGAGGAGAGAAGAACAGTTCAAATACATGTAACAAAACCTCAGCAGAAGGACAGAAGGATAAAAGGGGGGGAACTTTAAAAGCCAGTGACACAATTTATTCTTTATGTTTCCTAATGTGAAAGACACTCAGTTTAAAAGAACAGAGGGTCCTACAAACACTTCATCTGTTAATGGCCATCAAATGAAAAAGCAAGGAGCAAGTATGCCCCAAAGGTACTACCAAGGCTAAAAGTATCCAGCTCAAGTGTCTGTGATAGGAACATTTCCAGTGTGAATGCATACAAAGACAAGCACAAGACACAGGAAAAAAGTAACTAAGGACAGCGCAGACTATTATTTCCCAAAGTTCTAATTATATTCTTGGAAGTGACCTTAGAATATTAAGTTACAATTTTTTCACAAATTCGTAAGAGAGCAAATCCCATTGAGATGTAATCTGGTTTTGAAGATCACCTATGTGGACCTATATACATTGTTATGTGTGTATATATACATGCCTGCCTATATGTGTGTGTGTGTGTATGCATACACACATCTACATAGGCACATATATATGCTTCTTTTCACCTAAGAATTTTCCTGCTTTCCTGAACGCGTCAGCACCCTTGTGCTTTAGCTGCAACACAAAAATACCAAGAGCGCCTCCATCACAACCAGTGATTCCCTTTTTTTCTCCTCCCCGTAAAAGCACTGGCTTGGTCATGCTCTCCAGTAAATAATCATCCACAAAACAGTTCAATTTTCACTACATAACTTGGGTAAAGTTCAAGACTACTTAAAACAGCTCTCCTTGGTATTTTAAGTTGGTTAAGTGTCACAATCCCACTCAAAAACAAAAATATAAAATTGAAAAGCTTAAAATGAGTAACAAAATTCTGAACCAAAGGCAAAAAAGATTCAGTTTGGGCGTCTAACAATTCAGCTTGAATGAATCTTAACAGTTCCTTCAGAAATATTTGACTGCTATCAAGAAATGTTGTATAGTTATAAATTAAATCTATAATGGCCACACACAGGGAGAGAAATCATAATTTAAGTCAATGATTCACAGTGACTTACAGGGAACATATTGTCCTTAACAGTAATGGCAGCATATGCATATGCACAGTAAATTGAAAGATGAAAACTGTTAGACTCCTCTATTTCTCCTCCTGCTGGAGATGACTCATAACATCAGTGAATAATAAAACAACTCAGGTTGGAAGGCACTTCTGCAGCCACCTTATGCAAATAGGAGTGGACTCTTCAATAATTTGAAAGCAGTACCATATTGTACACTCAGCATTGCACTTTCCCACAAAATTACCTAGTGGAAATGTTGGAGTTTTTTCAGAATCATCACCTTCCTCAGTGGATTCCTTAACTTTCACAGCTTCTTTTGAATCTCCTGGAAGACTGGTAACATCTGCTGATGTAAGTTTATCACGTGCCTTAAATTAAGAAGCAAACAAACAAAACCAAGCATTACATTTCCTGGCACTGTACTTCAGGCATTAAACTGTCAACACAAAGAAATATCCCAAAAGAACTTTCATTTAAAATTGTGTTGTTTACACTACATACTGCACAGCCAAAGTCCACAAAAGCAAACTACTTGTTCTGTTTTACTAATAGGAAGGTTGTTTCTGGCTTATAGTCATAAGACAGCTTTGTTTTTTTAGTTCAAAACCTGTTCCCTAATCAACAATCAGAATTTAGAATATTAGGTAAATTGGTATTTAGTTTCCCAGCTACAAATAGATAATATAGGGTTGGGGTTTTTTTGCCACGCTTTGCCTGTGACTTTTAAGCAGACCTCTGCCTACCAGAAAAATACAGTAAGAGAACCAGGAATGTATAGTGAAGTTACCACAGAAATGGAGGAATATGAATGAATGGAAATAACAGGTCTGGATCATCTCTGACACTATTGTTTCACTTCCACACTTGTATGGGAAATCTTGACAATGCAACCCACCTCCCAAAATAGTAAAGCCAGCTGGGATTTGCCCAGAAAATGTCTACGCTGTTCATCAACCATCTAATTCACGTCAGAACCCTGCCAGCATTCATCAAAATATTAAATTATTTTGTATTAAAACATTCTCTAACAAAAACATATTATTGAACAATAACTATCACCTCCTCTGTCTACATGAACCAGACTGTAATCTGGCTTTTTTTATCAACAATGTTGATATTCTTGACTGGTCTATAAAATTTAGATAAACCTGTATCTTAATACAACTTGAATTCTTAAAATGAGCCAAAGCTTGAGTTTCCCAGTTGTTTTGTAAGAAACCCAGTAGAATAGGAGACTCGTTTCCTGGAATTTATCATTGTAATATGGGAAAGAAAAATTTTGTCATCACTTTTCTGCAGTGTCAGACACTGGGAGAAAGGTTTAATTTGGTAGAATATCCCCTCTGTTCAGGGCTTGCACTCAGTAGCATAGCTATCATCTGCACCTATCATGGGTTTGAACTGAGGAGTAGGATTGGAAATAGTGCATTGACCTCTTGTAGTAGCTACATTTGGTCTCCAGGCGGTATCCTTTGTCAGTTCAGGCTGAAGAAACACTGCCTTTTTTTTTTTTTTCCCCAAATTTAGTAATGACAGAAAAAAATAGAAGAGCAATTCTGCTCCCTTTTGAAACAGCCTACAATTCCAGCAATTTTTGTGTTTTCCCAGTGAAGGGGAGGTTTAATTTCTACTGCAGTTGACTTCAATTTCAATTTGTTTCTCAGTTGCTGAATGAATAGCAATTTAGCCAATCCATGTTTACATTCAGTTCCCTTCCTACATAGTTTCCTCTGATGGAGACCAAGAGATGGTCTAACTTGGAGAGGATTTCTGGTTCCTGGTGATTAGGTTCTGGCAGTATTGTGCAGACTTAACGAACAAGTATACTGTCTATGAAGTGATCCTTAAAATTCCTGAAGGATTATGAATGCTGTAATCTCTAATAAGCTTATACTTTGAAGTCTCTTTGATCTTGACAATATTAGTAATTCAAATATTCTCTGGATCTGAAAGGTTGACATCCGTTAGCAGGATTTTAGAATTCAGATACTGAAGAGGGAATATGGTTATCATATGAGCTCCACCGAATGACTGGTGGTTAATGGTATCACATACAGCACTAGTGTCAATGATACCATCAAGAAAAATGTAAACAACAGAATAGACCTTTCAAAAAGAAGTGTCAGTAAGACCTTTCTGACAGACCTTTTGTTTGCTTAGGATGGTACACATTGCCTTAAAGTGACACCCAGGACAGGATTATCAGAGTATTTCTTAATCATCAACACAGCTCTGCTGGAAAAGTAAGATACTCACTTGTTCAGTCCTCTTTCGTTCTTGCTCTATTTCATATTCTTCCTTAGATTTTCTGTAACACAAAATACAAGTAAATACTCAAAACTTCTTTAGTAGTAGTCATTTTTAGGCAAATTTAGCACTGCTTAAATATTTAAGGCCTATAAAAGCAATTACAAGATGAATTTGTTAGTCTCCAAAATACTTCCATGACTTAAATGAAAATGCACTCCTAAGAGAAATAAATAAACACACAGAACCCACCGTCCTCACTCTACCTTTCCCTGTGCAAAAGTAATTGTGTAAGAATTTCCAGAGCTTATCTATCCCTTGTTTCATTTGCTCATTTAAAGACAGGAAGGGAAGTACTTCCAGAACACAGAGGGAAGATAGCATAACTTAATATAACATGTAAGGATTAATCTGCTATTATTTGTTTAAGATTATGCTTATATATGTGAACTGGGAGTGAAGGAGAATCTATAGAAGTTGTGTCACGCATCTTCTTAGATCACAGCAACAGTCACTGGACACAACTAAGAAGGAAGCTGTAAAAAAGAATAAAGCCTATTGCAAAAGCAGAATTTGCCTTTCCGAGGCCATAATGGTTAGAGTATTCCCTGAATGGATTACAGCTAGTGTGCTCCTAGTGTCCAGAGACATCTAACCCAGATCTAAGTTCAGATCTACATGGAGATTCAGGGGAGAACGGAAATGATGGGGCTCTAAAAGTTGCACATCACACACACTGTCTAGTACCATTCATTTTCTCTTAGGTAGGATTTTGACAAGGAATATTCAGGTCATCTCTAAGATGAAGGCAGTTTCCTGGAAAAGGCTAGAAGAGTTTGGTCCTATATATACTTTTTTTTTTTTT
>VXAK01030284.1:0-23249 GCA_013399435.1 Arenaria interpres | reverse complement strand
CTATTTGATTTCCCTTTTATGAAGGGCTGAGCTGTGCCAGGTGTAACTTTCTTTTTGCTGGATGAGGACAAGTGCTAAAGTAATGAGATAATCAATAAGCATTGGTTTTGTACTGTTCATCTTCTGTACATTTCGGCACGTGTTTTCTTTATCTAGCCCAGCCCGCTACTGACAGACCCAAGCAGCTATTCAAGGTCAGGCAGTTCCTTGGGTTTAAACTTTTCTTTGGCTCTTCTCCCATTGTCATTTGAATTAGCCTTAGCTCATCAACATAGCTTTTAAAAAATGCCACTGAGATCATAGTTTAACGAACTGAGAAATGAATGTGTTGACCTTACCGTTTTAAAGGGGACCACAGTATGGTTTTGCTCCTGGCCTCATTGGTCTCACTGTGCAATAACACCTTCAAGTAAATGTACTTTTCTGCGGCTCCACTCCCAGAGTTTAAGGATCTCTCTCAATTAGCTGAAGTATTCTCCTTCTAGAGCTCAAACATCTTGCATAGGTTAGCTGAGTGGTGTAATTTACTGGAGACTTTTTATCAGGTCATTGAACTTTTAAGCTGTGTAAAAGTCAGTGTGTTAGAATCCCGCAGTGAAAGATTATTTAAATATTTGTATTTGAGTATTACCTAAATCTGAGGATTTCACAACTCCTCACCTCTCATTTTCTGATGAAGCCCTCAAGCATTATTGCTTCCCTGGGTGAGGTGGAAGGAATTTAAGGTAAGGGGAAAAAAAAACAAACCCAAAATAACAAACCAATACCCCAGACCAAAAGATACTTCAGCTCCTTGAGAGAGAGGCAGCAGAGTAACTTCAAACAAAACCTGACATTTCTTTGTCTCAGAAGGGAGCATCTGATAAAGTATTGACACTGTTGTATAAATTTTAACTGAAGAAAATGGACAGTTTAGGTAGACTTCACATAAAGCAATGTGGCTTAGCTGCTCCAGTCATTTTAAAAAAACTTGAAATTTATTTCAGTGCAGCCTGCAGAGTCTCTGTGCACGCATGCACAGACAGGGACTACCCATACTGGGATGAATTGAGTATGCTGTATTTCATGTTTAGAAAAGTAGGAAAATATATGATTTAATTCCATTCATTCAAATCAAAGTTCAGTAGGGTGTGTGCATTCTGGAATAATTGTTTGACTGTGGTGTGCAAACCTTTCTTGTGTTTCCTTTCTCTATTCATAATGTGATTTGCATAATAATTCTTTAAATTCTGGGCTGTGAATATTATCTCATTAACATAATTACCTAATTTCTTGTTTTGTGAATTACAATAGCTAAGTAATAATAGTCTCAGCTTATTATCACATTTTCTTCTGTGCTTTGTGATCACAGTAAACAGATTAGAAATGTGATTTTATTTTTTTTAAATGAGAGATTATTCAAATAGCAGAATGATTATGTGCCCCATTTATGCATATGCAAAACACCCAGGAGATTCCAGCCATGGACTGCAGCATCCTTTCAGGCATCTACCTGCAGTCTTGATCTTCATTAAGGCTTCCTCTTCATCAGGAACTAGTTTTACTGTATTTGGACACCACAAGGTGCGTTAAACACCTATTTTATCCTTTAATTTCAGGAAATTAAAACCAGATTATTAAAAGATATTAGGCCCTGCAGAGACAAGTCTCAGGTACCTATGCTGACGTGGAAAAAGTGTGTGTATGTAAAAAAAATAAATAAATCAGAGTTTATTGGGGTTACAAACTCTTTTCCTGTAAATATTTAATGTCTAAGTTATCTGCATTGACATACATAATATCCTAGAATCCAGTGAAACTATTTTTGCATATAGCATGTTTTGTATCTTTGCAAGATTATTCTGCAAAGAGAACTCCTTTTTCAGACAGATCTTTAGACCTGATTTGTTATTTTTAACATGATAGTGTTTGCCATATAAATGTCAATGCTGGAATATACAATAATATTTAACTGGGGAACCAAGTAAGACAATTAGTTTTCAATTATATCTGAATACAATAAAATAAAACTTTATTTCAAAGTGCCTTGGAGATTTTTATATTAAAACTACTGTTATGCAAGTCTACGTGAGGAGCTCCTGAGGTGCTTTTGAGAGATTGTCTTTTCCCAGAAAGTATTTGCTCTAATTAGGCACACTCTCTGAAAGCCAAGTATAGTTTAAAACAGGTAAGGATATTTTTAGGAACAGAAGGCGTATAATATATTAGCTATATTGTTCTCTTTCACTTTTCATAGTGATCAAAATCCATTTAACATAACTCTAAAACTAGAGAGATTCTAAGATCGCTACTTTCCATATACGCGTTTACAAGAATGTTATCATTATGCTCCACCTCATGATCCAGTGCCCACCTGGGTTAGGTTGGCTGCATAAAGGAATGTAGCAGTAAATGGTGCATTCTTGCTTTCCCACCCCATGCCCCTCACCCTTCCCACCATGAGCCTATAAATTCCATTTTATCTGGCCATAATATTTTTTTTAATCTGGATCAGGCATGTTTTATTTTTAGGTACTTAGTTTATGCCTCTCATGCATGATTCTTTAGTTCTAAAAGAAATTATTTTGAGAAAGGAAAAAAAAAATTACTGCAATTTTGTTTAACTATGTTAAAAGAAATCATAATGTAGCAAAGCTGTAGAAAGACCTTGTGAAATTTTCAATGTCAGTTAAAAGTAAATGTGGAATAAAACTCTTCAGAAAGCAAATGGGCCTGTGAGAATTTCTCTTGGCCAAATTGTTTGCTCTGCAGCTATTTGATATGCACATTAAACAAAAGAGAGGATTTAATGGATATTTGGCTTTTTCTGTCTGGACCAAATCAGAAGCCTATGTGAGCTGGTAGAAGGCCTCTCAGCCTTCATCACACTTCGTGGTGAGGTGAAAAAGGAAAAGCTATAGAAAGAGAAAGCATGTAATTAGTAGTTGCTGTTGGGGGGTGTCACATATTGTGTTTTGCACTGATTTTAAACCAAATTTCACTTGATAACCTGACTTTCCCAAGATACTGGAGAGCCCAATAAATGTTTCTTTAAAAACTCCTTAAAATGCAGGATTGTAAAGGTGAAACTGTCAGAGTGAGGACTATGGTGGCAGTACTGTAATTTAATTTCTGCTAAAGCATGTTTATATAACATAAACAGTCTGTAGCATACTTAGTGTGTAGCTTCTTTTGAGAAGAATTGTATTAGCTCCAGAGGCACATTGAAATGTCTTCTGTTATCACAGTGGCTAGCAGAAGGGGCTGATGGGGAGAGGAGAGTGGTATTTCCTCATAAACGCTACACTTTATGAAGATGCAGTCAGACTGAAAAATTTGGAGCAAAGGAAGCACTGGTCTCTGGGTAACCTTTGTTGTCTGGCAGCTCGTGCATGGCAGTGGTGGTGAATGGTGCAAGTCTGAGCTGCAGGAATTGCTTCACTCTACTTTCTGATTTTTTTGCCACCTTTTAGTATATTGGCTAACAGCAATAAAATGTTTAGAATTACATTTGGATTTCTGTAACTTCAGGGCAGCATTCAGCAGTATCATTCTTGAGCTAAACATTTCCTGTTGTGCAAAACAAAAAATAGTAACAAGAATGCTGGGAGTAGGATTCTAATGTGTTAAATGAAGCACTGATGGGAAGTCAGGGCAGGTCATAAACCGCAGAAAACGCGGGGCATCCTAGATGGTATTGGTACTACAGATGAGACAGGTTGCTGCTACACAGTCTGGGTATGAAAGAGAGTAGATGATTTTCTGTCCTCAGTGAATTGTTGATCTCCTCAAGTATTTTCAGAGAGGGTATGTAGAAAGATAATTGGTTTCATCTTTCCAGATACAGCCTATGTCTGTACTTCTTTTATGTGGTTCCATTTAAATCAAAAATGTAGGATACATAGGTTAGTTAAAAAGATTTTTTTTGCATTGCATTTAAGAGAGACTCATTATGGAATATGGAAAAAAAGCCCCAAACTTACTCTAGTAGAACCTGGGCCTGAACACTCAGCTTGTAAGTTAGTTGAAAAACCTGAGGTAAACATTTCAATTTAAATATAGAATCTGTGTACCTTCCTAATATTTTCAACAAGACAGTGTTTTGAGGTGGTAGAACGTCATCATGGAAATACAAGTTCTTTCTGCCGGATTCTTTGAAAGAAAAATCTTTGGATTTGGAATGTCAAGCAAGTTTTGGGAAATAATTAGACTTTTTGACCTAAATAACATATTTGTTATGTACTTTGGGGTTACATTGTTATTGCACCAGTTTTCCTAAGAGCAAAGGGACTTGTTTTAGGAAGAGTAAAATGCTTTGTTCTTAACAGAGTGAAAAGAGAGATTATTACTTAATTGTTCTGTCTTGACATGGAAGCTGTCCAAAATTACACTGGAAATTCTGGTTGTTTGCTTAGATTTTCAGCTTGTGACATTGTCACAGCCCAGAGGATATCTATCCATTGCATCCTTTTGAATTTTTAAAACAAAAACACAGTTAATATTTTATTGCCTTTTAAATCTTGCTAAACATAAATGAGCCCCTTCCTATCATTTTGTTAGCGCTGTGTCTTTTTAAAGCGGGCATCGTTAAAGGGATGGAAATTGGACCCTTATTTTCTAAGTTCTGTAAAAAGCTTTTAATGCAATACTATCCTTTAAACACATTTTTTATAGTGCGGATCAGTGAAAATAACCTCAGGAAAGAAACCAAAGTTTTCAGAAAAGCTTCTCATTTTAAGGGTGTCTGACAGAAATAAACATACTAGCTCTAGAGTTTTAACTCACTGAAATAAACATAACAGACAGAAATCAACAGTACTTTTATAAGTTGATTGCCTCAGATTTGTATAGGTCATTGTAGACAAATCGATATATACAGTGCATGCTTAGATATACTATATTTCTAATTTCCAGTTATATTGAAAATAGAATCTCTGTTACATTGATGAACAAAAGGAGTTGCAGAATGTTGGTTTGGGATAAAATCTTTGTGTACAGTTCTGTTTGAAAAGTGCATTGCTATTGATGCTATAAGAGTGATTTGTTGTAACAGCCTGACATGGGTTAGTATTTTCTTAAGTAATAAAATTTGAAACAGCGTAAATACAAAGTGCTGTCTTCCTTAACATGAATAAAAGTATCACACATTAATGTAAGTGATTTTAAGATGGAATGCCATTGCATTCTATGTATAATTTGTTTCTTAATTCTTGGTATTAAGCCCCTTCTAACAGGGAGAATCAAAATTTGTGTGGAAATCTGGTGTCTCAAATTTCATTTTGAGATTACGTGACCAGATTCTTTAGCTGTCCTGCACATATAGTACACAATAAATATAAGTTCCTTGAAGTTTGTTTCCACCTGTCATTGCTATAAATAGATGGACATTATCTACCATGCCATTTCAGAGGCCACTATTTTCATAAATTAAACAGATATGGAATTTAAAAAAAATCTCTCAATACTTTTTTTACAAGCAAGGGCTACATTAGGAACACAACATAAGATGAGCGTTATATTGATCTGTTTTATAAAAAAGTGCTAATCAATTTAATCAGGGAAGGGACAATCTTTTAAAAATCTGTTTAATGTCAGTAGAAACTGTGTATTTGTGAAAACAGTAACTTCCTTCCATGGTGGTGTTGGAGTTTTTTTAAAATATTTTTTTTCTATATTAACTTCCGTTGTTGCTACAGTTCTAAGCTAAAACTGGTTCTATCTAACTTTCTTATAGCTGTTAACTCATTTGAAATAGTGAAAATAAATACTATTTAAAGCTCATTGTCACTCAGAGCAGACACATTTACTAAGGCCTTAATAGCATTTTTTTTTATTGTTCTGGGGATATTGTTTTAAACTAATGCATAATAGATGTGCCTTAAGTTGCCCAGTGGAAATAATAATAGTATGGAAAGTTTAGCAAAACAAGCATACTTATAATCAAGGAAGAAATAATATTAAAAGAGTTGAGATGCAGTTGAGAGCCTTTTCCACAAATCTGTGTCTTTGGTGATAAACTTCAATGACCAATTAACTCTCTCACTGGGTAAAGTGGGTGAAGTTATACTTTGTTGTCAGGCAGTGATTTTTCAAGCTTTTGTTTTTCCTAACGGTATAGTAGATACAGGGTGATTCAGAAGTGCTCAACAAACTGCTAAAATACAAGAAATACAACAAATAAGTGGCAAAAAAGCTGTGACTACTAGAATTACCCATTCTTGTGGGTTCAAAATGCGGTTGCCTTACTCTATTTATCTTTTAGAAGTTAGAATAATCCATTATAGCTCTGCATGCTCTTATGTTTCAGATGCACTAAGGCAGAGTTCAATTATTTTAGTATTGTTACTCCATGACTATATGTTGGTGAATGCTTGAACATTCTCAAGACTGCAAGATGATTTCTAGGCACTAATGCATCTTAGCTGTTCGTCTCACTGTCACTCCAATACTGAACCACGGCAAAAAAGGAGCAACCCTGTCAGATAGGCTAGATGGCTGGAGAGCAGGTTTGGTTTCCTGTGAGGAAGAAGGAAGAGCCAAGTTGGGGTGTAACCATTGTGCTGAAAGATACAATATAAGGCTGGAGTAGCATGTGAAATGAATTATGCTACTTTTTGTTCAGCTCCACAGTTGAATGGCTTTATGGAATACAAGTAACTAGCACAAGCAATTGTTTGGCATGTATGTAGATAGCTGTAAGAACTACCAAATCAAACTAAATCTCAATTATAATTGATAACAAAGCAGCTAGGATAATCTTCAATTTTGCTTTTGAAATATTGTAAAAGAATTGTAATAAAAACAACAGTAATATTTGCCAGTGTCACTAATATTGTCTATGAAATTGTACATTAAAACAGGTGTGAAATGGAGCTCCATAATTTTACTTCATTTGTTATTGCTTCATAAAGTAATAATATTTTGGTTGTCCAGATAAATTCAAAAACATTTACATTTTTAGCATTCATAAGTATGCTTTATAAATTTGCTTTTTAGTTCTCCTTTTTGTAAGGACATATGAAGCAAAAAGATACGTCAGCACAAATATGTTTGTAGATTTTTTTTTTGTTTTGCCTTTTGCATTTTAAGATACTTTTTTCTTCAGATTTTTTCAGTCTCAGAAGTAAACATTTCTATTGCGGACAGTGCTAAACAAATACATCTTTTCTTATTTGAATAAACTGGGTGTTGACTTAAATTGAAATCATAGATTTTAAGTGTCTTTGAAGTAGAGGATTCAAGTGACAATGCTGTTTTCAAACATTCCTGAAACAGTTTTGGAGTACTTTCATTTGTTTGTTTTGGAAGGAGCATGAAATCAGTCTTGTTATTTATGTTGCAATAATCAATTTTTGTGTTTTGATTCTGCATTTGCAAGGAGGATAGAGTAGATAATAAGTAAATAATCAATGCGTGAGACTGTCAGAAAAGGTTCACAGGAGTTTGAATACATTAGCTTGACTGAAGTGACTTCAGTAACGTTAAATATTGTTAAATAAATGATTCCCCATTTGCAAAATGCGGCCCAAGTTCTCACTTCATTCAGTAATTAAATAAAACAGAGTTTCTACTCTCTCTCAACTCTGGAGAGGGTGATGGAAAGGAGCAGTTGGGCCTCATGGGAAAGGCAGTGCTAGGAAAGGTTGACTGTAAACGTGTTGTAGGGACATATTTTTGCGACTGAGGAAGGCAAGATGAGATCTCTGCACCTTCTGGAGCTGGAAGGCAAAGAAAGTCTACTATTTTATATTTAAATGCTTCAGTTTGTTAATGAATGTGGTTGTGGCTGGGAGAGAGACAAGACAGAGAAAAAATTGTTGTATTTGGTTTTAACACTTTGGTTTTTAACACAGAGCAAGGATGAAAAGGCATAAAGGCTAACTTGTTTTTAATTTTTGTGAATGTGCTGAACCAATAGTGCTGGGTAAGTAGGCATCAAGAAGGAGGACTGTGGAGAGGAGTTTTTTCATAAATCAACAAAGCTGTGCAATATAAGCATTTTAGGTATTAAAAAATAGTCTTTCTTCAGTAACAAATTGTGTCCTTTCTTGGATTAAAATAAGGCTTTTTTTTGATAGCAGAACTGCTTTTTAGCATAACAGGATGCTTAGCTTGGGTAAATCATGTCAGTTCAGGCATTGGGAACATGATCTCAATACGGATTTTACATCATAAAGTTGAGGTCTCTTTTGGCAAGGTATTGGAAAAGGAATTAAATTTCAGTTTCAGTAGTACAATAACAGGACTTGAGCTCATGTAATTTTCCTCCTTTAGTTTTGCTATGAAAGTGAATTCCAATTGATTTGTCTGTCCTCTGAGAAATTATATGTAACAATGAATTCATATTGTCATTTTTGTACTTATTTGCGATGAACACATCAGAACTCGTGTGTGTGTGTGAACTACGCTGCTTTAAAGATGGAAATTTTCTATATTAAAAGTCATTATAACCTATAAATAATAGGTGAAAAAAATCTATAGACCATCTAGCATTCACACACCAACAGAGGGCATTTTGGTACTAGGAAGTCAAAAAGGAATCAAATATTTGTACATAAATATCTAATAAACCAGCTTGACAAAAATCTAAATTGAATGATAGCATCGACTTTTTACTGCAAATAAAAGCCCAGAGAACTTCTGTTATGCCAGTATCTCCTTGAGTATACTTTTGTGTGCAGACTTTTCAAGCATTGCAGCATAGAGCTGGATGTATTGGCACTTTATCTTCTGAAGACCCAGTACTCAAGCAGTACTATCAAATTAGGAGATCACTGTCTTTATAGCCTCTTTTAAAGGCAACTTGGTGCAATGCAGAAATGGCCTCGTTTAAAGACAGTTTTTCTTTTGACCTTTTAACATATGAACACTTGCAGTGTTTCAGCTGTATGCCAAAGTTAGCACACCATTGCAAAAATGAGGTTACATTGCCACTGATGCCTTGCCCACTGGGTCCTCAGGGAGGTGGGTAGATGCCAAAACATGTTGACCTGTTTGTTCATTGCTTTCCAGTAAAAAGATATGTGACTACATGACTGATTTTTGGTGCATAAACTTTTCCATTTCTTGCTGAGAGTGCAAGTCTTTGCTTCTTCCTAGTTATTATCTCACCCCTGGGAGTAGCTGTACCAGTAGCAACTACAAGTGTGATAATTTCCATATGTATTTATTCATGAAGTGGATAGTGTGTTTTAATATCGTGGGCTTGTAATTATAACAGTGGGTTTTGTCCCTGCCATTTAAGCTTGGAGGAATTTATAAATTATATTTGCTTAGTGACAGACACCAGGAAAATGTTCTTTGAAGACTTAGCATTTCTGGGGGCTTTGTATATACTAGTTAATAAATCTACCTATTCTGTGTCACATAAAGCAGTCATGTGTTCAAACAGTCTCTTTAAGTTGCAAACATCAATGGAGAGAATGCAAATTTTTTTTTCTACTAATCTTGGTCTTTTTTGGTTTGGCAACTTGGTTATGTCTACTGTCCTCAAAGAGCATTTTTCAGGACTGGAGAAAAACTAAAATTTATTGAAGAGCCTACTTTATATAACAATGAAGCAGAAACAGCTGCAAATAAGTAAAACTTAATTTACTATGGTGATAGTATAAGTAGATCTTTGTAATATTTTTGCAACAGGCTGAAAAATATACTTTGCATCCCTGTATAGCAAAAACCAAATATGCTCTCTGTAGCTGATGTCAGTGAGTGATGATTGCTGGTGTTCTAATATCATGTTGGATTTCTAGTTCCTCTGATTTATTAATGGTGCATATTCCTCTAAATGTGTGCATTGTGTTGAGTTATATCTAGAAGTTTGGTTATTTCTCCAAATATTTTTAGCTTGTGCAGAAAATACTGTGAATTGTTGGAAGACATCTCATCACAGCAGAAAGTCAAACTGGTTGTGGTTTTGTTGACTATCGTTTTTTTTTTCCCATTCCAAGGTTAGTTTCCATCTTAGTACAGATTATAGAAATGTTTTTCCTGTAAAAACTGTATGCATTTTCAGGAAATTCTTATGTATCTCCCGAAGGAACTACTTTTCTGAAATGTTTTTGAATGCTTAGGTATCTGGCTTACTTCCAAGGCTGAGAGAAAGCAAATGCTTTTGGTTAGACCCATTTCACTCTCAGTATATGCAGACTGTAAAATAAATAATGGTGTTGATGGCTGTGTAAGAAACTGAAACACGGATTGTGATGTAGTTCTTTGGTTGTCTTTGTTCTTTGTGAGAGTAAATGATACAGGTTTGTGGTAATGCTTTCAATAAGCAAAAGTGATTTTTTTCTAGTTGGTACCTCCACTCACCTGATTTAGTGATGTAGTTATGACTGAGGGTTAATACCCAAGGAGAACAATTGTTTTCTCCAAAGCAGTAAGGTAGGGATTAGTTTTTCCCTGTGTCAGAGAGATTTATACCTTTCAAGCCAAGGACCACATATATGCTGTGAATAGCCTCTGTTTTACAAAAGTAATTTTCTGGTAGAGCTGTGAGAAGGATAAAAGAAAATAGAGCAAACTTGGGTCTTTCAGCCTGCTGCTGATGCAACCTAGGAAAAGGAGTTATATTTCTAAGTAAATTTCTAAGCGTCTAGAAGATGTATAGGACTAAGAAAAGTAGATCTTGGAAAGAGACTGCAGGTGATAGTACGGAGCACCTGGAGGAGCTTCACGAGGGGGACACCTGGCCCACACAGAAAAAAGTCTCATGCTGCTGGTAGGAATGTTTTACTTCTCATCAATAATGTAAAACACAATTTTGCTGAACAGCAGCGATTTGGTTAAATGCATGTGTCAAAATGAAATGAGAGGCCTTTGATATAAAGATTTGGGGCAATTCTCTTTGCAGAGTTTTTCTGTGAAAACAGGTTTTACTGTGCTTTGGAACAGTTTACCACAATATTATCAGAAACAGCGCACTATTTGATAGTCTCCATGTTTTCATGGTAGATCTGAAGCAGGATTTAGATTCCACACTGTGTCCTGTTTCAATAGATCAGAAATAAATATTTTCTTGAATAAAGGGCTATAAGCCATGATCTGCAGTGTGCTATTGGATTTTAATAACTTGCAGAACCTCAAAGTAGTCAGTTTGTTTGCTGTGGGTATATATACTTGCTTTTCTCAGACTGAAGTCTGGTGATCTTGTAAAACATTTGCCAAGGATTATTGTTTTAATTTTTAAGAAAATAGGAAGTGTTTTTGTAATTTTAATACTAGTCTGTTTGATGGCAGAATTCAATCTAGCATACTCATGAGTTCAAATAGTAGTAATTATTCAAATGCGATTCTTCTTCCCATTCTAGAGTTAACTATTAAACATGGATGAATCATGTTTTCGGTTATGACAACATAGTTGTAACTCAGTGCACTCTGTTTAAATTGAATTTATGCTACAATTAAATTCGGACGTAAGCGATAAATAATCTACATTTTCAGTATCTTTTTTTTTTGGTGAGCTGACTAAAATTTACCTCTTTTATGCCAAAGAATCTCATTAAACTAAGGTGGGAATTTTGTTGCTTTACCTTTTATGTCCATTTTATTCAGTGGATTGGGCAGTCATGCTTATAATTGAATTATGAGCTTCATCCTGTCTCCAAATGAAGTCTGTGTTGCCGGTTACTAAAGCAACCTAAGGGCTACTAGATATAATGACTCACTTGAAATAGTTTGATGTGGATTCCAATTCAGATAAGCAGCCAGTATTTCATATTTGAAGCTTATCTTGAATTCTCTGGGTCTGGAAAACTAAGCTGTTGTCAGACTTCTTTAAAGATTTCTTGTGCTTCTGAAAATACATCTTTAGATCTCATTGAAAATCATAAATAAAGAAAAAGATAAAAATTAACAGAGTAAACTCTTAAATATTTTTTTTTCATATCTTGACAGGGTTCATTAAAAAAGTATTAAAAAAAGTATTGAAAATCAGGTCGTGTTCTAAAAAATTTTGAAAGATAATTTTCCTTGTGCAAAATGGAAGTATTTTTCCTTACCATTTAAACATTGGACTACACCATAGAAGAAGAAATTGTTCTAATAATTGTGGGTTTATATTTTGTAAATGTTTAGATAAGAGTAACCTGGAGTAAAATCTAATAAGCAGGTATGTAATTTATAAATATAGGTAGATATGCAAATTAGGATCATAGTCATCTATTTATGTCAGGTATAATTACGGTATGTCAAAACATAATAGTTTTTTGCCAGTTTGAAGAGCGCTCGGAATGACTATTTTAGATGCAGTTACACTGTTTTCTAGACTTATGTTATATTATCTGTATTTGCCAATTCATATCCAAGTAGCTGGCTATCTGATTCTGTTAAATAATACATATATTTGTGCATTTTGGAGAAAATGGAAATATAACTCTGTTAGTTCTTAAGTAGACGTGATTAACAGGTGCTATGCATACTTGATAATACATTAGGGGGATGCTAAGCTGGCGTACATGTTTGTTCCGTGAAGGCTGGGACGGAATTACATACAGTATCTAACCTAAATGTTCCAACAGCTAATGAATAAGTTTCCTATGGCTTTTTCCATTAAGGAATGTTAAGTTTTCTGTAAAATGATTTACTTATTTATTTAATATCCTGAAAATATATTAGTCAAATTTCTAAAACAGATATTGTAAGCTCTGTATATTTCCCTAGTAGCTATTATAAAGTTAACATAACACACTGAAAAGATACTGGCAAAGATAGATGCAGTGTTCATCATTACAGTGATTGCAGTAGCAAAAGCAATATTTTCATTAAGAATTAGTTATTTTGTAATTCAGAGGTTCTATATCTGTACATATTACCTGTTCATTATTTCAGAATTATTTTGCCTCATGGTTCAAAACCCTGGATTCCAAAGAGCTGAACTTCTCCCTTGCTTTATACACCATAATATTAAAGTGTTTATTTCTAGAAAGACAGATTTCCCAGATCACCTAAATTTGTGTAATATGCTATATAACAATAGCAACTAATTGCTCAGGTTGGCAAGCCAGTGTATTGGCAGTACAAAACAATATAAAGAGCTCTTACTACTGAAAAAAAAAAGTCATAATTACACCCTCTGAATCTTGTTAGGAGGAATTTTGTCCTCTGTCTCTCAGAGAAGAGAATAGAGGTCTTAGATACTGTAGCTCACAAAGGCAAGTTGATTCAAAACCAAGTCTTTTTTTAATCTCTCATATTGTAGTGTCACAAATTAGTATAATTGGATCTCTAGCAGGATGATTACTCTTACTCTCTTTTTAAAGTATCTGTTACCTGTTAAGAGTGAAAGAATAAAAACAGGATAAAACCTATAGCAAAACAATTTTTTTACTATGTGTTCGATTTATGTCTACTTTAAACTACGTGTGTTTTAGAAAGAAACCTGTTTTCTGTCTTGAAAAAGATGAGATTCAACATCCCTCAGCAGCTAATTTTTAGCACTTAGAGGTTCCCTTGGGCAGCTGTCAACTACAACTTATTGCATAGGTACTTTTCACTAAGCTCATTATAAAGTGATTAGCCTCAAGGAAGATGTTACAGCCTGCTCTCGTTAGATGCAGTTTTGCAGCTGAATTCTGCATTGTCAAACTTTATCAAATGGTGTGTATAGACAAAGTGACGAGATAAACAGGCTGTTAATAGGGATGCTGTCATTTCTAAGCTATAGCTGTTTGTAAGAATGAGTGTTTCTAAGGCTTGGTACTTTGTTTTTCCATCAGATTTTCATTTACTGGAGTGTATTATGGTATTATTGTCTACCTTGATATCAGCAAGGCTTTTGACACTGTCTCCCATAACATCCTCATAGGTAAGCTTAGGAAATGTGGGTTTGATGAGAGGACAGTGAGGTGGATTGAGAACTGGATGAGTGGCAGAGCTCAGTTGGAGGCCTGTAACTAGCTCTGTTCCCCAGGGGTCGTTTCTGGATCAATTCTTGTTCAATATATTCATCAATGACCTGGATGAGAGGATGGAGTGTACCCTCAGCAAGTTCACTGATGATACAAAACTGCAGAGGAGGGACCTTGGAGTCCTGGTGGACATGTTGACCATGAGGCAGCAAAGTGCCCTTGTGGCCAAGAAGGCCAAGTGGTCTCCTGGGGTGCATTAAAAACAATGTGGCCAGCAGGTTGAGGAAGGTTATCCTCCCCCTCTACTCTGCCCTGGTGAGGCTGCATCTGGAGTACTGTGTCCAAGTCTGGGCCCCCCAGTTCAAGAACTACTGGAAGGAGTCCAGTGGAGGGCTATGAAGTTGATCAAGGGAATGAAGCACCTCTTTCATGAGGAAAGGCTAAGGGACATGGGTCTGTTTAGCCTGGAGAAGAGAAAACTGAGAGGGGACCTCATCAATACTTATAACTGTCTAAAGGGTGGGTATCAAGAGGATGGGGTCAGGCTCTTCTCAGTGGTGCCTGGTGACAGAACAAGGGGCAACAGACACAAGCTAGAGCACAAGAAGTTCTGTCTGAACAGGTGGAAAAAATTCTATACTTTGAGAATGACAGAGCACTGGAACAGGCTGCCCAGAGAGGATGTGAAGAGGATCCATATTCTCTGGAGATATTCAAAACGCGCCTGGATGCATTCCTGCTCTAGGTGAACCTGCTGTGGCAGGGGGGTTGGAGAAGATGATCTCTGAGGTCCCTTTCCACCCCTACAATTCTGTGATTCTGTGAAGAATAGAGTGACAAGTCATCAACCGAGTTATTAATACTACTTTTTTTTTCATTTCTTGTTATTCAAGGAGTTTAATTAAATAACAGGCTTATTTTGTAAATAGAAAATATGCACGCTAATATTTTACTACAGTAAGGTGAGTTGTGGAAGATATCTTTGGTCTAGGACAGTTTGTTATGTCACAGTGGATCTAGTGCAAGTTACTCAATTACTTCCAAAGATACAGAAGTACAGTAACTACATCAGTACAGCCCAAACTCTTTTGACATAATTGCTTAAAGACAAATGGCACAGGTGTTCGTCAGTTAAGAAGCATCAACGCTTCTAGAAATGTAGTGTGCAGAAACTGAGTCATCCTGTCTAGACAGTGAGTGAGAACCTGCAAGGGGTTTTCTGGCCTTGTAGCCAGGCAATTGTGTTTCTTGTGGGAACAGAAACAGTTTTTTGTAACATAGGAATTTAGACATAAATTTTGAGAAGTTAACTGTATCCCAGTATTGTCGTTGTATCATGGATGTTGTGAAGACAGTGAAATCATACCAATGTCCTATCACTTCTTTTTGGGGAATCTGCTGTCATGAAAGAGATGAAAGCAAATGAAAGCAGCAGGAATAAAACCTTCCAGGTGCACAGAAAAGCCTCTTAGCATCTAAAGTGTATCCTACCAGGGACTGAAAAGGACCTTTGTCTAGACCAATAGAGGAGTTCTTTATTTAGAAAGAGTCTTTGAGTAAAAGGCTTTTGACAGGAGGGCGAAAGAAGTGGCTGAGGAGCAGGGGCTGTAGCAATGGCAGCAAAGACACCGTCACATCAGGCTTTGGGGTACAAGTGAGGGGCTCGCGAGAGTGGTTTGTGGTTGCACTTCCACTACCAAGGCAGCAACAACTGTGCAGGTTTTGCTTCTGTTTCTAGTTTTATTCTATGTTGAGTATTTAAAAACCATAAACAATTAACTTTAGCACACTATACTTCTCTTCTTTACTGTGTGTGAGGCAGGTAAGGGCACAAGAACAGCACTTAAGGCTTTCCAGAGGACTTTCAGTCTTTACCTCTTTCAGAAACTTTAGGGTTAGACTTCCTTTTTCTTTCTCGGAGAAGTACATTTTTCTCCTTTGTATTTTGTCGTGTGGTCAAAGATAATGCCTTTGTGGCAGTAAATCAATGAGGCCATAGTTCTTTATTCTTCAGGCAAATAAATGCACATAACATAAGCTACCACCACCTGGGGAGCTGCATCCCTCTGAGCTTTCATCATTTATGATTCACTCACCCTTGCTTTATTTTTCATATATCTCACTTTTTCACCATATTCACAAGCTCCTTTGTAAGGATTCTAGCAATTGCGATGAACATCCTTATTTCAATCATAACATCAGTGTGCCTTAGCACTGTCAAATATTTTATCACAGAAACTGCAGTAAAAATTCCCCCAAAACCATGGCACATGAGCAGACCCTTAACAGTCCCTAATGAGAGAGTCACTTTGCAGAGCAGAGAGAGGCTGAAATGTCAGTTCTGGCAGCTGAAAGGGTATAGTTAGCCCAGGATTTCCTATAAGACAACTGTCTGAGAGGGCAGATGTTTCAATAAAAATGTTAAAAATAAAGCATCCCTTTTGTGCCCCCAAATCCCTAATTAATTAGAGTGGAATTATTGGAGCTTGGTGGTATGTCTTAGTCCTACCACCTAACCGCCTTGGGGCTAGCTCAAAACCAGACACTGAACAAATGGTAGGCGACTGTTCTGGAGTGATTCCAGGTAAAGAAACCATCACACCTAAGAGCTCTCCAGGGAGGAAGAAAACGTACAAATCAGAGAGACAGAAAGTAACCACAATTCCTGCTTTGTTAAATAGAGCTGATATGGACCTGTCCTGATAACAGGGACTACTATTTACAGCTGCATCATATGTGATCAGAAGCAGCACCAAGTTTGTGAAGCCAAGAACGTGAATCATGAGAGGGAGAGGAAAGTAAAGTCTTTTTTTCCTTTTTCTTTTTTCCTTCTTCTTTGTTTTAGATAAATGCCCATTAACTCATTCACTGCTGTGTTCTATTTATTTATTTATTTGTACCTGGAGAAAGAGTGCAGTGAAGGACTAAGAGGTTGTTTTGTTGTTTTTTTTTTTTTTCCTCAGAACTGTTTTGGAATGCTTTTGATGTGAGATCAGCTTTCTTGTCTTGACAGCTAGTAGTATATAAATTCATACATGTGCATATCAAAGGTCATTTGCTGCTGCTGTTCAGTACCCTACTTTTTCTCTAGGAAGCATTCTTAATAGCTGAAATATTGATGTTATTAGTACAGATTGTGTCAAATGCCTAGTGAGATATTTTGTGAATATATGAAAAGAAGATGCACCCTAATATATATACTCATACAGTGCAACTAAAGTCAAATTGATATGTCTGAAAACCCAAGGCTTTTATTTTGCTGATTTGGTCAATATTTATCTTGACAACAAAAGCAATATTTTCTCAGCTTTAAATAATATAGTCCTTTTAGTGCAGCAGAAAGAAGACAGACACTAAAACATTATAGAGAAAAAGAGAACTATTCATTCAATGTATGTCACTAACGCTTATTCAGTATGGGTGACTGTAAGGTCTCTAATCCACGCACGTACCAAGAAACAGTGCTAACAGCCAGCACTGCGTGTTTCCAGAATATCCCACTTAATGTAGCTCTTTGCCATAAAAAGTTGTTGTAAGATGTTGTTTAGTTATATCTCTGAAATCATGACAACTAAGCGTCCGCAGAATTTTCTCTTGCAAGTCTTCTGTCCTTTTCACACAACCCAGAGTTCAGAACAAAAGATCTGAAAGGAAATGTTTATTTCTTGGGCCTTGCTCTAGTGGTTGCCATGCAGTACTATTTGCAAACATAACTTGCTGCAAAAGTTAAAACTGGAAAACAAACATGACATCCTGAATACTAATGTGGATAAATTTGAACTTTTTGTTGGTGAAAATTGAACCTCAACTCTGGCTTATTTGCAAGCCATGAGAAAAATCTGCATTGACAAGGTGGGGCTTCCCTTCCCATTAATTGCTTTAGCAGACCTTCCCAACTTTTTAAGTTTTGGTTCAAGATCCTGAAGACCACAAAGAATACCTGAACTATGAAGTAGAAATAAATCTCTGTCTTCCTTCTGTGTGTAGATATCTTAATAATTTGTTTTTTGGGTTTTTTTTTTTAGATAGATGAGGGTTTTTTTTCCCTTTATGAAGGTCAAATGATATAATTTTAATTGGCAATGCTTGCAGTGTGATCATATCTAAAGAATGTGACTACCCTAATAAAATTTAACTAGGTTGGCAGTTTTCATTTTTGAATTTATGTCACCATGTAAGTCTCCAATGTAGCTACAAGAGCATGCTTATCCAAGTAAATTTTAGTTTACTGATCTTAAGATTGGAACAGTATCCTTGAAGAGCATCTTAATAAATAAATGTTAGTATGCTGCTTTTAAAAATGTTTCCACTCTCTACATTTTAAAGTCCAAACTTTATTTTTCCCACTTACACATTCTAATTTGCTAGTTTACCATCTCATCTCTTTCCTTTGGGAAAGAAATAATATTTTAATATTTCTTTGGCATCTTCTAATTGTATTGGGATCAAATAAACATGTTAGGATGACAGACACTACGGTAAGAAAATGTAAGAGATTTATAAAGAAAATATTACCAAAACATTTCAAGAAAATGCAAATATCTTCCTACTATGTCATTCTACCAACCTAGGCATGAAGAACTGCTTGAGCTCATTCTATGTCTCAGGCTAGCTTATGAAGTGTGGACCATCTGTCACCTTAGCTTTACATCATTAGTCATTTATTTCTATTCAGATAATGCCCAGGAGATGTTTCACTTTTTTCAGACTATTTCTTCAAGATCCTTAGCATAGAGTAATAGTTGGGTGTTGTTTTTTTTAAAAGATATATATGTGTGCCTGCCAAGGTTCAGTATCTCTTTAAGCCTGAACAGTTTTAACATATATTTTCAGTGCATCCTTCCTTATTTCTATGGGCATAAAGCAAGTAAATATTTGTAGATTTTAAAATGTGTATTTTATCTCTAAGGCTTTCACCCACTCTTGTCAATATGGTAGATGATGATAACATCGTTGATGCTTTGGCTAATGGAAATATCAGTAAAAATAGTATTTCCTCCATGGTGATTCTTCTCTTCCCTTGGTAAGTTTAAAGATGGCAAAAACAATTGGAAAAACAAAAATGTCTTCCTGTAAATCTGTCTGTCCTGCCTTTTCTTCCCTTAACCTCTCCTGTTGTAGAACTACTGAAGTCTTTGGCTGAACTAAAGAAATCAGTTTGGATCTGGGTTTGGATCTGTCTTTTAACAGAGCTCTAGTTAGCATGCCTTGCATCCTCCATGTCTTATACGCATGTCCTATCACGCCACCAGTCCCTCAGTTTATCCTTCACTTTGGATTTGTGTTTGAGACACTACCTTTTAGGGAGACCAAATACCAGGGAAAGAAGGAGTATAAGGCATTCTGAAAGCAATCAATTTTATTTTTAAATCACAATTCTAATTTTATAAACTCCTACTGCTTAGCTTTGTAACGCAAAAGCTGATGATAAGGGAGCTATAGTTTAGCACTGCCTTTTTTTCTACCCTTCAATGAAATAATTCTTCAAGAAAGGTTGTGAGGCTGCTCAGTCCAAACTTTTTTTTAACCACCTGTTTCAGTAAGTGGTTGTGACCTGTTTATCACTTGTGTATCAGGATCAACTGCTATTGTCACAATGTGGTGTTTCAGGCAAATATTGGCAACTTTTTACAAACTTCCACTTGGTTGTGATTCAAAGCCATATGAAACTTCACGTTTCATATGATTTGGTGTGAAATCATAAATGTGTTGTGAAAACATAAATGTGTTTAATCATGCACTTGAGGAAACCTTCTGAGGAATCTAAATTACTATCTAAAATAACTCTATATTAGGGTATATTGGGGCAACCCCTTGTATTGGGATTTTTTTGAGGAATAATTCACCTTAGTCCTCTGAAATAAATGTTACCAACAATTTCATAAATTGAAATTTAGTAGTTGATTTATTTACTGTGAAGTTGCATTTCATTCATAAATATCATTGCTACATTCACGAAAAAAGTTCATTTTTCATTTGTTCATATTTACTGAAAGAACAAAAGCTTTTGATTTAGAGTATTAATTGAAGGGTCTGAATCAGAAGTTTCATAATGTCCTGCTCTTCCATTGTGATACACAAATACAGTGTTGTCTCAATGTCAGAATGTGAAAAACAAATTGTGGTGAATGAAATCTACAGGGTTCTGAAAACCACTTTACATTTTCCTGCAGTTTAAAGGTGAAGAATTGCAATTCCAGTTTCTCATATTTAAAAAAGCAGAGAAGCATACAAATGATGTTATGTGCTTTTATGTGGTTTTATTTGCTTTACATATATTGAAGGAAAAGAGTATATATGGGATGGAGGGGGAGGAATACAGCAGGGGCACGCAGGAGGTTGCAGTCCCTGAACTTGCCCCATTTCCTAATGCCTTGCCCCTCCCCCCTCCCCCTGCCCCAGATCCCTGAGGCCTGAGCCCCAAGGCTGGAGAGGACAAGGGCAATGCCACAGCCCAAAGCAGCATCCTTTAATGTGTTGAGGATAGGCTCTGTCTGGCACCAACAGGTGCTCTGCAGCACACAGTGTGTCTCTAAGTGGCTCTTTCCTCCTCTGGATATGGTTCATGGCAGTACAACTTTCTCTAGTCACATGTCCCACACAGGGTAGAGCATGTGTAATTCAGATGCTACTTAGGCATCAAAACATTTCTTGAGTCCTGACCTAGATAAATCAAATATTATCCTAATTGGATAGACTTAATTGGTGTTTGGAGGCATTTTTAGAGATAGTTTTCTATTTCTACTGGGAATATTTTCATATTTCTGTTTATAATTTACTCCACAAATTTGTTTATTAACCATTCTTGGCATTTCTTTCATCTTCCTATGAATTTCTGCTTGAGAGCAAGGAAAGTATATCTTTGTTCTCGGGAAAGAAAAGTTACTTTGAGTTTTACTTTGAAGCACCCAATGATATAACTGAAGTGTCATGAATAATTTAAGAAAACGTTGATGCAAATGTTACTAGAAATAATCAAGGAACTTTAGAGGTTGTAAATAAAACCAATTTAAAGATAAAAATTGATGCAACTTAACAATTCTAATTTTGTATACACACAAAAGTAGGACAAAATAGTATTCTGGAACATATGGGAATGGAACAAACAGCACCAGCTTTCGTGTGGATGATTCATTTGTGAGTAAAATAACTTAAATATCTTACTCTGGCTTGCATATGTACAACAGGAACACTGAATTTAAAAGTCTTTTAGCTTTCATCATGATATTTTGAAAGAGCTATATGATTTAATAACACGCATCTTATTGGTAGTCTGAATGTAAGTAGTGGCACCATTTGCTTCTCTGTATGGTCCAATATTCTAAACTGTTCCACCTAAATGACCTTTTGATACTTGCTTTATAATATTATATACGATCTTATTCCTGGTAATTTAACCAAGGAAACTGCATGGGAATGTGTTGGTGGAGGTGGTGTTCACCAACCATGATGCCGGGTTTTTGATATCTGTAAGTCTTTTGCTTTTCTTATTCTGGGATCCAAGTCTTAGCCTGGACAGACAGCAGCTGGCAAAGTTCAATGCCTGCACGCTGCATCTCAGTCCTGCCCCATCCACAGATAGAAACTTGGGACCCAGACACACAGTAACACATTCGTGATGGCATGATTTGCCTCGAGAGTGACTGAACAGTGATGCTGGAATCCACAGAGTATCTACAGTCCTCTGGACTATGCTTAGTTTAAAGGAGATAAGAGGGAACTTTGTCTGAATAGTATTTTTGAGACAGGATAAAAGGCATTTCTCTCAAGTGTTTTAAAAGAGTATATATAAGCTACAGTGAGGCTAAAGCAACATTTCAATCAATTCAGTTTACTACCAGTTATTCTGGATCAGTACTGGTAAAACAAATAGATGGAGAGAAAAGAAAGTTAATCTGTATGGATAGGACTTTTAATAAACAGTAAAGAATAAGTTTGTGCGCTGCTTTTAGCTGGGTTTTTTTTTTAACATCATGGTGATGATAGTGCAAAGCTATCTGATTCAGATATAATTGTGTTACTATCGTTTATTTCTCAACAAAAGAGATTATAAAAATACTCGAAAGATTTAATTAAAATCTGTTCTCTCACATTTAATACTGCCTAATGCTTTTAATTAATCTGAATATCCTTAATTACTTCTGTAATTTTTACCATGTGTAAATAGCTAATTAAAGTATTAACCACCATCAAATGTAGTCTAGAATTAAATATATAAATGCTCTGCTGCCGATTAAGAGGATTACATTAAAAAAATAGTCAAGTTTCAGGTATGAATGGTTTCTGAATGCAAATACATACAGATTAGGTGTAGTAAAAGGGGAAGCAGATGGAGGAGATAGTTATAGCTTCCTACTGAGCCAGCCAATATAAGACTACTGTAGCTCTAGTGGTGCTCAGAGAAGTTTGGAGGTTGCTCTAAAATTCACCAGTTAGTTACAATCCTTGAGGGACTGTCTGTCAATGGAAATTGCTGGAATGCAATATATTCAGCTCCTTTACTGGGTTTCAAGGACCAGATGGTAGGGGACATAGTTATGACCTACATCCTCTGAGGAAACTTCTTTTTTCGTTTCCAGAGTCATGCAAAAGGAACAGAGAGGCTTTCTTGTTCCTGGAGGCTGAACTAAAGTATAGCCTCATATTTGTATGTGAGCCAAAGCTGGACGGTGACAAATGCAGTGTAAATGTTGAAGGAGAATAATTTGACCTCTTCCTCACAATCAGCTTGGGAAAGCCATCAACACAAATTCTCCATAAAGATGTCCTCTGGCATAACTGTCAGTTGTAATGAAATACAAGCCAATAACCTCTTAGCTTAGACCGACCTGAACCAGTAAATTCCCATGGGTGTCTCTGTAGTGTGCTCTTTAGCCATTATGACTGTGGAATTAGCTCATGCTGAACTAATCCATCCCTGCCCTGTGGCATGGAGTTGTCATAATCAGGGACATAAGAGAATCTCTTAGGTAGATAACCAGGTGTTGGGTTTTTTTAATATGGTAGAAGTAAAACTTCAAGACCTATATGAAGGGTTGGCTTAAGAAGGCCAAAGCAATAACTTGATTTTGGTTTCCAGTGGGATTTTATTATTCTGGAAATGCAAACTTCAAAGATTTTTAGAATTTTAGGTCATTGCTCCAGGTCCTTGTGTTACTTGTGACAACGTTCTCCCCTTAAAAAGCTGTGGAGTAGAGATAATCAAATGAGATATTTTAATATCTAGTACTAATAGTATTTTTTGTGTGTGTCCTTACAGGCTTTTAGAGGTAAATTAGACAATTAGCTCTTTTAGCAGACCTTACTCCCAGTGGTCATTCCAGGTTTTATTTCAAAAATGAGATGGTACAGACTCTTGGGTTGGCAAAGCCTCAAACCAGTAATGAAAAGCTGAAAAGCTCTTGGGTTTTTTTGTTTGTTTGT
>VXAK01030269.1:0-21842 GCA_013399435.1 Arenaria interpres | reverse complement strand
TTTTTTTTTAATTGGTTTACAACAGTATTTTTTTATTATTTTTCTCTCCTTAATTTTTTCTGTCACTTTTTGATTTTCAGTAGTCTTAATAGAAACTCTTGATGGATTGAAATGGGATATACACAACATTCCCTGAAAATCAAGCTGTTAAAAGAAAGGCAATGCAGAGTTTTAGGCAGGCTTTTAACTGTACTGTAAGCTCACAGTGCACATTTCCACACTTTGAAGGAGAAACCTTCCCTTGAATTCCAATTGATAAAGAACTGTAATGCTTGATGGATCTCACTTAGAGCCCCCTTTATAGTTTCAACATTTGTAACATATTTGGTCTTGGTGCCCATGTATAATCTGTAGTGTTTTAACAAGAGGAAGCAAGTGAGGAATCAGCCCAGCTGGTCTAGAGGCACTGTTTTTCTCCTGAGATGATGATATGCCTCTATAGAATCTCAGAATATTTTTTCACAACAGTAAATGCCTCTATTCTCCCTTTAAAGTGAACTGTTACACAAATTTAAAGTTTTCCTTTACGTTTTCCCAGGTTTAGTTTTCTTATAGTTTTGAGTTCTTCCTACTTGAATATGTAACCTAAAAACCAAAAAGAATCCAAGTATGTTTTGTTAGATCCTGACATTTAACTTAAAATAGGTAGTTAAAATGTTTTATATATTGTTAAAGTTTCCAACATATTTGATAAAAGCATCCTAATGGTCATCATATCTGTGGCTCATTGAAGTGGGTTTTTATTCTAGGTCTTGATTATGAAGCAATTTATATTTTTTATAAATCTAATGGTTTTTTTTTACTATGCTTAGTGTTATGGACATGAAGAAATTTACAGTTATTAAGAAACAACAAGGGAAGAGGAAAAGGGAATATGTGAAGGGTAGGCATTTTATTTGGTGTGTGAAAATTCATGTATATACACTATACACGGGTATTGGGGTATGCACTTCATTCAGGTTCTGAAAGTATCTTTTTCCCTTTAAGTATCTTTTCCTAGATGATGCATTCACGGTGTTCATAACTTCATGAGGTTATTGATTTAAGTTTAATGGGCTTGAGCAAGAGAAGCCAATTTTCAGAAAGTTCCTCTTCAGAATCTTCAGATAATGTTTTTTTTTCATCTGTTTTAGGTCAGTAGCCTGTCTCTGGAGGACTTAAACGCATTTGTGGCAGTCATTCTCTGCCTCAAGGGGAAGTCAGCTGCTCAACTGGCGGGTTTGCAGGTATGGACTGGAATAATTGAGTAGCATAAAATGTTCGTGGTAACTTTGGGATAAATATTTTTTGAGGAATTTCTTTTACATTGTTTTTTTCAGATACAGGAACTGAGGCTCATGGTAAATATATAGGCTTTTAATGTGCTACAGTTCATGTGAATACTTAAATTTGTTAATCACATTAGAAAAAATAAAATAGAAAGGATGCATTCTAGTGGTTGCAGTCCTGGAGTGAGTGAATTAGTCTCAGATTTCTTCCTGGCTTGGCTTCCAGACTTCCAGCTGATGGAAAATTTGTAATGGTGAATCCTGTTTTGCAACATTGCTTCTTTCTTTTTTCTTGAGGAAGACAGTCTTTTGGTACATAAGTTGTATGAAAACCACTACATTAAATAAAGTTTAGTATTACTACTTGTGGGAGGACACAAACATAACATAAACCCAACCAGAAAAAAAATGTCTTGTTACATTATATGGCCCACTGTACTGAAGACTTTTTGGATCACACTATTCTGTACTTACTCAGGAGTGAATTTTAAAATGTTTATATACTCTGCAAATCTGGATTTTTCCCCCTTTCCTATCTTCTTGAATCCACATGTGGAAAAGCAGGTTTCCTGATGGTTATTGCAGTAGAACCATCTAAATAGTTCTTGTGTATCTTATTATACAAGTGTATTTTGTAGAGCACTTATCTTATTCTATTGAAATTCTTGGTAGTGGCTTTTTAGTAGTTTGAGCCATAATAAATCGATCTGAAGAGAATAGTGAGGAAAGATTTTGGCTTCTTTCCTTTCCAGGGCTGTGAATAGGTGAGTAACAGTTCCAAAATTTTCCTGTTATCTTCCAGTTAACCTCCCTTCCTGTGCTGTAATACTTGGATCTCCCAGTGGAAAATAGTTGCTGTTTCTCAGTTTGTTGTGGATCTCTAACTGGTCAAGCTATATCAAGAGAGGATGTTATGTTGTATTAATTGCCATAAAAGTACTTTTTTTGCTTCATATATAAGCCACCTGTAATTTTTTGTTAGCACCAGAATCAATTTCAAGATTCATATGTGGTTAATCTCACTTCACAGGAAGAGTAAAAAATGGTCTGTTTCTCATTTCTATGCTTACGAAATGTGGTATGTAGATGAACTTAATTGTAATTCAAGTATCTTATTTTCAAGATTCCATTTCAGAATAGCTTAAACTGATTTTACTCGTTACTATGTTCATTTAATAGTTTTACAACATTGAGTTATGCTGTTATTTTAATACGTATTCGGTAAGTTATCAATAAGTATTTAATAGCTTAATTTTGTAGGTATTTGTGTTTAAAATTAGTGGAGAAACGAAGTGAAATTTATTACACTAGTATGTCAGTCATTAATATATGGGGTTTATAGTAGGAGAACAGGAGCAGAGTTCAACTTTTTCTTCTGCGCTGAAAAGTTAAACATGATCCCTAGAAACAACTTAATAACAGAGCTTTCAAGGAAGTTGTGTTGAACGTAGCATCTGCCAAATTTTATGAGAATGTTTGCTCATTTGCAATTTTGGACTTAACACTGTCCTATAATTTTAAATGTAGAAAAAGTGTTTACTCCTTCTAAACAGTTCTGTGAAGAACTGATTTGATTAAAAAAAAATTGCTCTGTTTCTTCAAGAGAGTCCATTAGCAAATACATTTTAGCAGAAGAAAACTTAACTTCCACTGTGAAGTATGAGAGAAAATGCCTGTTCTTCTCATAGGATGAAGAGTTCTTTTCAGCCTTCACTTTCAAATCTGCTTTCTGATATGCTATCCATATTTCATAGTTAATGAGATCCATAAACCCACAAATTTATGAAACAGAAGTGTCCATGGTTTGAATAAAGTGGGCTAAAGCCATAAAAAATATGGTTTGTCTCATGCTGAAAGAAAGTGGGCTGTGCACATATAACTGAAATGCACGTTAAATAATTACTTTTTGAGAATAACATAATGTTTATACATGAAGATTTGATTATTTTTCAAGATTGATGGTTTCAAAATACTAAAATGTGGACACGATAGAGAAGCGATTTTATACGTTCTTTTTCTCTAAGTTTTTTTTCCTAGTTTCCTTGTGCCCCCCTTATATGGTAGATTAACATTCTGTTTTGCCCAAGCCTCCCATAGAGCTTATACATAAGGTCAGAATTAAATTTTGGACCCCAGGTTGCCTACTTCCCTTCTTTCTATTTTAATCTGGTGTGCAGTTTTGGCAAAAAGCCCAGAGAGCCATCAGTCTAACTTTGAGGCCATTGTAGAGAAAAAGAGGCACCAGCAGTCACGCTTGCGCTCTTGTTTCTTATGTTGTGCTGGCCCTGGTTGTTTACAAGTGCAATTATAGATCATCTTTCACCTGTAATGCATATAAAATGCTGACCAAACAGGAGAGGCTATAGTGAAATATCAACAGAAATGCATTTCTTCTAATATTTTTCTAAATATGCAAATATATGAAAAACTTGTATTGGAGGTGAAAAGTTGTGAATCACATCTATTTTTGAAGATGGTAGCCAAGGATGAGACAGGAAAATTTAGTTTAAAAGGAAGTACACCTGGAAAATGGTAGATGAAACTTGGGTCCTGTTAAATGCTTTTAGAAGTGAAATGTGTGTCAGAAGATATGAACTCAAAGGTAGTAGCAGATGCACAGGTGGACGTACGCATCACCTACTGCTGGTATTCATGGCATTTGCAAGCTCTTTATAGCTTTGCCATAAAATATCCAGTTATGCCAGAATATCTGCTTTGGAGTAATTACATCTTTTGTGCCACTTGTAAAAGGAACAGTTTGACTGTGTATGAGGAGTAAGAAAGTCAAGCACTGAACTGTATTCCTTCAATTTTTCAAGTGCTTTCAGTTATTTAAAATTTATTACTGATGCAAAACAAGGACAACCATTTTAGATCTTAAATGATAAACTCCAGAAAGTCTTTGCAATTTGATTGCAAATGAACTTTCACAAAATGCCTGTTAAGTATTACTTGATTAGCTTTTGGAATAATAAAAAAAATACTTGGCAAATGAATTAACTAGTTTGACAGGCAGAAGTAGCTTTTGCAAGAACTGTAGTTGCATGGAACCTTTGAATATTTTCCATTGTACAGGTGGAAAGCAAAATTAGCTTCCACATATACAAATAAGTACAAAAATAGTATTATACCAATATTACACAAGATATTTTTCTTTGAATATTTTCCTGAGGGTTAGTTAGCTAAATGCATGCAAAAAAGCAGTATGTTTTTAGCATAGTCTGTAGGTATCTTGGGTAGGGTCTTGCAAATTTCAGAAGGATGTTGCTAAATCTATTCTGTATTTTTAAACTCAGTATTCTTTCTCCCTTGCCATGTGGACAGAAAAGCACAAATAATACCCAGAGTCTGAACATTCCAGAATTTCGATCTTCTGACCTATTTGGCAAGCCAAGCTACATTTGTCAACACCATTAGATGTGATACTTTTCAGACAGACTCCAAACAGGCTTTATGAGCTCTCTGTGTTTTTCAAAATATAATTGTTTTAAAAACTCCTCTCTCCCCAGGGAGTGTATGTTTATTGTGCCTGTGTGACTGTTTCCTAATAAACATTAGCTCGAAGTCTAATTGGATTGGGGAAAACATAAAATACAAGTAAGAATATTGTAAAGATCTCCAAGATAAACCTCTCTTACATACTTAGGACCGGCTTCTGTGATGTACGTTGGTATTAAATAAAGTGGAATTTGAGTGCATTCCCAAATGTTTTACTGAATCAGGGCTTTATATTCCCTCAAAATTTGCATCTGTCAAAAGTGTTTTTAAAATGATAGGTGAGATTGTAACTGGCAGGGAATGGGGAGCAGGGGCTTGAGGTGGTTTGCTGATCTTGGCGTTGCTTCCCAGCCCATTCTCTCATCTACAGTCTTCAGGTTTTCTCAGTGGTCTGGGCTAATTGGAACAAAAGTCAGCAGTATGGGATGTGACTGCAAGCTGATACTGGTTCAGTTCCTGTTCAACCTCAGAAATTTACCTTTCTTGTCATTTCCTCAAGATAGTCTTAAATGAACTAATCCAAATAGAAACAGTTAAAGTCTTCCAGCAGCTAAATTACTTTTAGTCTAAAACTGAAAAAAAAAAAATTGCATGATTAATCAAGAGAAAGTTGCATCAAATGAACCGGCTTAAATTAAATCTGTATACTAAGGCTGAATGTATTCAGGCTTCCATACTCTGCTTGTCTCTTAATAACTGTGTTTTGGCCTCCCAGGCCTCCATGCCTAGTTCAGTATCACAGAACCTATTTATTTTCTTTAATAACTTTGAAGTGGTGGGTATGGCTCCCTCATTCTGTTGCTGAAAGTGAAGTATTGCATTTGCATGGGTCAAGCATTAGTTTGATTCATGAAGTTAGTCATTGTTTACAGTATTTTTTTGAAGGTCCCAACTCTAATTCTGTTGCTATTTTCATAGTCATCTTCTGAAGTTCTGAAGAAATTCAAGTTTTCTTGGTCCTGCTGCATGGACAACTGGCTCTATCTTTCTTTGTTGCTGTTGGTTCACAAACATATAAAAAAAGCTTTTTTAGGCTAACATATTCAGCTTCCAGATGAGATTGTTCTCCCCCATTTTCTTCTTTACCAAATTGGGTATATTTATTGGTATTATTAGCATCTGTTTCCCTGAACATTTTTTACGTTTGACATCAGCTCAAGTATCAGAATTCATATAACTGTGTGCATTCTGTTGTGTGTCACTGGCACAACTACAAACCCCACCAGGATTAGATCAGCTCTCCTACCTTCTGAGAATAATTCATTTATTTCATTGGATACAGTTTGCTTATGGAGAAAATATTGAGCAAGATTTTCAGCAAGGGCCTTAAAATAGAGGATTTATGTTCTTTTACGTGGAAGATAATCTTGCATTTTTCTCCATAACTGTATGAGTTCGCTCTGCTTTTCTGTGAGTTTTCCCCTTTACTGCCACGTAGCTCATTATTAGCAAGGTTTCAACAGCAACGAAATAAGCAACGTTTCAGTTATACATTCCTTTTAGACTTCATATAGCATAAAGAATTTTTCATAGTGCGTGAGGTAAAAGACACTCTGGAATTTCAGATAACAAAATTGCTGTTAATTTTTAATCCACATTCAATAATACTGCAGAAGGTGGAATACAGTTATTGGTAGTGCAAGTAATAAACCTCTCCCAAAATATTAAGCAAACTGATAGCTTTGAAAAAGTCAGAGATAACTTATTAGAGAGGGAAAATAATAATTTCTGGTATCAACTGACATTTTCTTGCCAAGCTGGCGTTGATCAAAGCGTACGTTTACTCATGAGATAAATAGTTTTCACTTCCTTGCGTGTTGTATGTAGGAAGGAAGAGGCCGCACATGAGGGTTGGAGGTGTGTTTGTGTGGTATAGGTGGGGTTGCTCTCCATTGCCTTTAAGGGCTGACCCGTGTACCCCCGGGGCAGGTGACACGCAGGGGCTGGAGCCGGGGAAGGATGGGAGCGTGCCGTCGGGAAGCGGTGGCACGCATGCACCTGCCTGTCATCTGCTCGGGGCTGCCTGCGCCTGCCTGCCTGCCCCTGTCACGCCTGAGCAGGAATGCAAGCTGCACATCTGTCTAGGCTTTCCCTGCAGAAGCAGATGGCTGTATATAACTTCAGAGAAGCAAAAATGTTTTCTGAAATGACCTAACGAGCCATTTGTAGGTGGATGGAGAAAGAAGATAAAAGAAGCCTTTAGGCATATGGTTACAGTGCTTTGTACTGGTATTTTTCAAATTACAATAGCAGAAATGTTCATCTTGAAGATACCAGAAACAGCAAAAATAACCAAGAACTGATTTGTTCCCCTTCTTCTCAAGAGTATTCTTGACTGACATTATCGTTTTCCATGGGTTAAAGTCAAGACGGTGTCCAGTTCCTATCTGTTGCTTCCTCTATGACGTTGGTCAAATTGTTCAGTTCTTTCTCATATTTTAGTTCTTCGTTGTAACACTTATGCACCAGTAGTCTCAATAATATAAGTTCTTCAGTGAATTTTTAATATATTCTTAAAACTAATACTGATGTCACATGTATATTCTCCTCCCTTTCAGCTGTATTTTGAGATTGTTTCATTTGACGTTCACTGAACGTCATGTGCTGACTTGTGGTTGAAGGACCCTTTTATAAAGAAATGGAGCTGTGTTAAGAGAAAAGTGATACATGTCCATTGTAACATCCCATACCAGCATTATATCTCAATACCTCAAGACATCATCACTTGTTAAGACAATTCTGTCCCAGTGTTATAAGTGAGGAAACAACACATAGGGATAGTAAACACCAGATGTGTAAAGGTGGTTGTGTGTTACCTCTAAACAAAATTAGTGATTTATAGGGAGATTTAGCTAATTGTTTAAGAATCTAATCAGCATGTCTAGTGTCTCACCAGCAGTAGTAGGAAGTATATGCACAGTAACTAAAGAGGCATATTACATTCAGCTAGGCTACTATATATTCCCCTGAGAGATTTAAAAGAAGAGACATTCATTTCCTTGCCAAATGCAAAATTGTGTATGTATTGGTTTTAGCAAGAGCAGTTAATGCATGTCTAAGTATCGTTTCCTATTTAGCAATAGTTTTCTATTTTCTAGAACTAGATGATCTTTAAGGTCCCTTCCAAGCCAAACCATTCTATGATTCTATGATACTTTCTGTGTATAGGTTACAGAAATACATCTTGGCAGAAAATATTTTTATGCTAGGACTGAAGTTCTCTAAGTTCCTACTAAAGCAAATGAGAACTTTACTCCTGAGTTTAACAAAAGCAGATCTATGCCAATACACTTTTAAAAAAACTTTCTCTTAACCTGCTCAGTGTTATTTACTTTTACAGATGTATGTTGTATTTGTACAGTGAGGCTTCAGTACAACAGAGGCATACTTCAGTCTAGCAACAATGGCAAGTAATATTTTTCAAATATAGGAGGCTGAAAGCATAGTGGTTCTGCAGGAAGTTTATTTTGGCACAGCACCATGTGTGAAAAAAATAGGTACCTTTTGTTTTAAAATGGCTGTGGATCAGTTCCTGAGGCTGGAATGTCAGTGAATGCTTATTTCAACAGCAAAGTACCTGCAGAGTCCAATGCTGGCTGAAGTGCTGAAATCCCAAAATTTGGCTTATTACAGAGCATGCATTTTCTTTTAAACAATATTCTTCTCCATGTTTTAATACACCTTTAAAAGTGGCCAGGTTACTCTCACATAACCTGTTTATTTATATTCAATTTGCTCTGACATAGTGCCGATAGAAGAAAATGCAGAATATTACATGTAAGTGATACTATTTTCATTACAACCATTATTTGTAGTCAGTTCTTCAATAGCTCAGAAGACTGTCTTCATGCAGCAGCTGTGTGCACCAAACAAGGATTCTCTAATTTCACTGTATGTGTTCATCTGAACTACGGCATGGAGTTGATGTTCTTGTGCCAAAAGATAGCAACTTTCAAGCCTTGTATGACAGTTTTCCAAAAGAAATAGGCGCTCTGGAAGTGAATACCCTATTGCAGTTTAATTGCAAATCAGTTCCTAGTATCTTGAGCGTACCTCATCACAGGCTGCAGGTTGGCAGTTCCTTTCACAGGTCATCTGAGATACTGCTGCATTAATTCATGGTTGCATTTGTCTTGGACCTCGGGCTTGTCCTGAAATAACAGCAGAGCAGTTCTTCTTTTCTTCTTCAACCTGTGGACTTAACACCTGGAAAATTCCTTAGCCAGGGCTGTTTACCTTGAACCATATCACTCCAAAAGGTGAACCGTAGTATCAACAGTCTTATTGTGCAGCTGCTTTGCAATACAAAGAAACTGTCAGAGGAAAAGAAAAAAAATAACAAAACAACTAAAAACCTATATTGCACTGGCAGACAGTATTTTTCTCATGGATTTCTCTATACTAACCATATTGGCTCAATGACAGTTTTATTTTAAGAACTTATACACCAGCTACGATATTAGTAACAGTTGTCAGAATATTTCTGGAAGCTGCAGAGCTTCAGACATACTAAATTTTCCTAATGTAATTCTGCTGTCATTTACTGGTCTTTCTGTTGGGTTCAGTGGGGAATAGATCAGGCCCTTAAAAAGTATATGATCAAAACAATTTAAGAGAGGGAATGGCCAAATATTAGGACTAGATCTTGAGCATCTACTCTGACTCTGGAGAGGAAAAGAAAACAAAACTAATTTTTAAACTTGCCTAATTAACCCTTGGACAGTTTTAGAATTGAACTCTCACCTATCAAAATTTCTTTGTAGTCACAATGAGGTCTTAATCCATGGCAACGGTTTCACAGTACACTGCAAAAAATGTCCACAAGATAGGCCACCCAACAGCAGCACAGTGAGCAGTTGTGAGCCAAACCAGCTATGGTCTGCTGGTACAACGTGTGGCTGTGGAAGGACACACTGCGTTAGCAAAGGTGGCCAAGCATGCTCTGCCCAGGGGTCATGTTGGTGGCAGAATTTTTCCTCTTAAAACTTTGTTCCATGGATCAGTCCCTGTCATTAAACAAAGAGGCAAAGGGCTGGGGTAAGGTGTGGATAAGGACTTTAGATTAGGAGTGTGGTCAAGATGCAGGTAGTGGCAAATGAAGCCCCTTATTTTAAAGATTTTGGTAAAGGAGTAGTCAGTGTGGAGTAGAATACAGAAATATATAACGAGCATCAGAAAGTAAGGGAGTGGAAGAAGTTTGATCTTTGAAGGCTTACGGTGGAAAGTTACTGGAACTAAGAGAAGGAAGCAACCTTTTGTTTTGTTCTTTAATTTTTTCTCCGTGTCCCCTAATAACTTCTGAATTTTCAGTCACACTGACTAGTTTCAGTCACATTTGACAGAGATGTAGGAGTCTCTGAGAGAAATAAATTAATGCTGATTGTTTTAAATAGACAGCTGGGGAGAAGGGGAAGGCTATCTAAATTGCCCAACAGGAGGAAGCTTTAATGTGACATCACATTATTAGGGCATCCATGTCAGAGGGAGACATTGCTACAGGCATGGGAAAAGATTTCAAGTAATTACTGAACCATTTCAGATGCCAGTGACTAGCACATAGAAGAGCCCATCCGTTTCTGGTGCAGACATGTCTGTCAGCATTTTACCCCCCATCAGGGAAAAACTTTATTAGTTGCAAGGCAGATGCAGCTACCAGTACTTCCCCTTCTCATAAGTCCAGAACATTTAACTAATGTATGGAAAAAAAAAAAAGGAAAGAAAATGTGATCATAAGACTTCCCAGAGTCCCAAACAAAATGTATACTGCTACCAAATAAATCCAGTATTATCTATATGAGGGAAAGGTGAGGAAGTTCAAAGATAAGTATGTCACCAAAAACAGAAGCACATATTTAAGACAGTAAGAATTAAAATCCTAATGAATCCATTTACTTTAATAGAAAGGATGTGGCTGGGCTACAGTCAGATGGTTAGCCTGAGGACTATAACTCAAAATTTATGTGAATGTTCTGTAAATATCATATGTATTATGGACTGTCATTAGCCCAATAATCATTTAGATCAGAGTTGAGGAGTTGTGGCTAAAATAAGAAAAATAATGTTATTTTAATCTTTTTTTTGCAGGTGCTAGTGTGCTGTCTATTCCATAACTGTGTATAAACGGGGCTAAATTTTTAAACTGGTGATGTTCATCATCGCAGAAATGTGATTTCTCCTGGGTTTTTTTGTAGATGTGGTTAAGAGCTCCGATAAAGGCCAAAGTTTTTGAAAATTAAACAAGAAATGAGAAGCAATCTTTTTGGGACTGAAGAAGATTTTTATCTAGTTGCAGATAGGTTAGAAGTGTTTTGTGTTATTATTTTATAGGGTGCTTAAAGGTAAAAGCTTTTGAAGCTTTTATTAGGTTGACTTCATTGGAGGTTTCAGCTTAATGTAAATAACAGTGTTGTTCCACAGAGAGGTATCATTTTACATCAAACTCCTGATAAAACCCAGTAAATAAACTTTTCTCAACATATAAACACAAAGCAATTGGGGTGTTTACTGCTAAATATTTACTGCAAAGCCTTAGAAGTGTTTAAAAACTGGTTTTTCTAGTTTCTGCTGCAGCAGATGCCCTCATAGGATCTCTTTTCAATCCTCATTTTCCTTAGCACACACCTTGTTTAAGCAGGAAGAGCTTAATTTAAGCCGTAATCTTTTATCAGAATAAACCTTAGTCTTGTTTCCAAAATACTGCTGCTCCTCTCCCTGCTCAATTGGACAGGTCAAGGAAGTCGGTGATGTACTACACTCCCAGCAGCCCTTAAAGCTGGCTGATGCCAAGGAAACGTACTGTTTCACCAGCCCATCTCTGTAGGATAACACTCCTTAAATTCGTCACCATTGCACCAGTTTAGGTTATCTTTGCTCAAGAGCAGAGTATATAGCTCCATGCACAGGGGTGTTAGCATCTTTGGGCAACTCAGGCCAGGAATTTCTACTAACAGCTGAAGGCAGGAAGATCTGGAATTCAAGAAAGCACTCTGTCTTTTGGTCGAAAGAATTTGTTTAGTGATACTTTCCATTGCAGAGAATTTAACTTCAGTGAAGTTGTTGTCAGTTGACAGTTTATCTCTTTATAATTGGAACACAACGTGCCTTACTGCTCCTAGGCAAAGCTAAGCCTTACTGTTTTAATGACAATTTCCTGAGATAGGATCTACCCGCTGCCTTTATTGCTCAAGCATGAATTCCCTATGGTTAAATATTTGATCATTTAAGGTACCGGTGAGTTTGGGGGAGGTAATGTAAGAAGTAGTATAGTGATAATATACTGACTTGAGTTCAAATGGATCTAAAAAAAAACCAGTTAAACTAGGAAAGTACTCAGACTTTGATCACCATCACTTGAATTCCAGCAGTTTATTGCTTGGTAAAATTTAATTGATTTTTAATTGTTGTTTTGCAATTGATTAATTTTAACTAGAAATTGGCAAATACTAACCTGACCTTGAAAGTTGTGTTTTCTTTTTCATAACAGAGACAGGTATGTTCTTTTGAGGGTGGTCGGGTGGCGAAGGGGGGAGGGAAAAATGCCTTATGTAATTTTAAAGTTATTTCTTTTTAAATTTATATTTCAAGATGTCAGCCATAGCCATATCTTCTGTATTTAGCTCAGCCACAGGAAGAAGCCAACAGATTAAGAAAAAAATTAAATGCGCAAGAACAACTTTAACCCAAATAACAATTATTAGTACAGGGGGTTTTTTGCATTGAAAAAGTGTGTCCCCAGAATGTTGTTGAAAATCCTACTAAAGGAACCAGTTTTTAAATGAAGCGTAGTATTTAGTGCATTGAGATATAGATGACGTGTTAAGTAGCGCTAAGTAAAGAATTCTAAAATTATTATGATCGTATCTTTACCTTTCTCCTTGGTTTCTGCAAAGGAAGATAGTGAGGTGGCTTTGCCAGTGGGTACAGTTCTGGCATTCCTTTGTGTCTGCTGACGTCTAACATGTTCAGATACCTGCCCACACATTTCAAGTGTGGTAGAACCTCTTTGTTTTCTGTGGAGTTTAGAGGGTTCAAATTCTGTTAAAAGGATGAAGGAGTTGTGGGGTTTTTTAGTATATTCCAGAAAATAGGATGTGCAGCTTTCAAATTGCATAGGATAAAGTTTACACCTCTATCAAAAAATCACTTGTGAATCCACAAAGAAGACTCAGAGGACTAATAGTATTTCCTTAAAATGTTAAGGTACTTTTACATCCTGATTATTTTTTATTATTATTAAAGCAGATGTAATTTAAACTGGAAATGTACATTTCATATACAAGATACATGTATTTTTCTTCCTGCAAGTAAAAATTCTTCACCAGGATATACAGTCTCTGGCTATTAGATTTTCAAACTGCTCCTGTGAGCAAACGCTTGCTTCTTGCAAAGCCCCTTTCCGTGGTCAGTGAGGGTGCACACAGGCATAGAGATCAGCCTCAACTTGCGGTCCACAGGCTGAAGCCCCGTGTCTCTAGAGCAGAAAAAGGCCTTATAGGAGTTTATGATGACAGCTTTGCTAGAAAAGACATTTCTCAAATTGTTAGAAAAAACCACTGTACATTAGTGATGTGGGTACTGTAGCACTTCTCTCGCGCTTTTCAAGTGGTCTTACCCAGTCCAGCTCAGGCCTTCTAAGGACTATATCAGTAACCTCTGCTGCAACGATACCAGAGGACAGTGAACTTTGAGTTCTCTTCTCAGCCCTCAGTTAATGGTGGTGAATAGGAAAAGTAATCTCTTCCCCCAGAGGCTGGGAGGGTGGGGAGCTGCTGTTGGTAAGAGCAGCAGCAGGGGCACAGCGCAGGCAGCTGGTGCAGGAGGAGCAGTTCTCACGCACTCCCTGTCTCTCTCACACAAATGTCATCAGCTGGTGGTAGGAGTAGCAGCAACGAGATCACAGGGGTGTACCTCACATGATTCACTGGGGTCCTGAGTTTATAAAAATAGTAAAAAGAACAGACGCAATTTCCAATAAGAAGTAATCTCTAGGGTGTAATGCCCTGGAAGCAAGACGTCTTTTCTTTTGGAATTTTCCACTTCTCCTCATCGTGATGTCTTTGCATTGCAGGCACCAAGCAGTTGTGAGCATTCCCATGGCAAAGCAAATCTGTGGTTTGCCATGTGCACAAGCTTATTGTTACAGACTCACTGTGCTTTCATTTTCTTTGCTTTTCAATGCCAGACATGGAAAATAGAAAGTACTCTTTAGTGAATGTATTTCCTGTCTTATTAAAATAAAGAAATCACTGTTGATAGTTCTTGCCTTGGTCATGCCAATATTGATTTCCATTAAGAAAACAAGCCTTACCCAGTATCCACCCCTTGATACTTTAGTGCTTTAGGAAAGTTCTGGATTGATGTCCCTAGACAGTGAAGTCTTCTACCTGTAAAACCTGTCATCAGCAATATTATTTTATCTTTTTAACCAGTATGTGACCGGTGGAGCTGAAAAGAGCACAGCTAGGGTTGTATTGGTGGCTCAGACTTCATACTCACTTTGGCAGAAGTAACGATTACCATCAATGACAGTACTACACTGATCTCCAGTCTGAGACAGCACTTGGAGGCCTCTTCTATATTTTACTATTTTGTGCGTCACCATCAAAAGCAAAATTTTTCAAATTCTCACTTAGACACTTGTTCTACAAATATGTATGCATTTGTTTTGCACTAACTTGAATAACGTCACTGAAGAAAGTTGGGTTAATCACATATTTGTGTTGGGGTATATGCTTAGATTTTTCAGAATAAAATAAAGATATAAAAGCTTTATTTTAAGATTTATGGCCCAGATGGCATCCAGCTTCCACATATAGTATTAGTAATCTGCTCTAACAGCTGGTTTACATCCTTGGTACCAGTGGGATTAAAAAGAACAGTAAAAGTATCCTTGTCGATAAAGGACAAAAAGGTATGAATTAATAGTCATATAGAACACAGACATTAAATTAGAAGATGGAAATTTCTTGGTGCAGGTGCCAGCATTTACTATTTTCTTTTCAACAGGTTAAATACTTGTTTTCATTATTCTTAATGGAAGTTTGTTTTCAGTAATTAAATCCTTTGGCATTATCAGTACTTACTGATAGTTCAGTGACAGAAGATACTGATTTTTATGACAGGGAATTTCAGTCTGTATTTGTGATGGTCTATAAAAACAAGAATATTGGTGGTATAAGTCATATTGGTATAAGTCATATTGATATAAGTTTGACCCAGTTGGATTCAGCTGGTTGGTTTCCTACTGTCACTCTTGGACTGTACTGCTAATTGTAGCTTGACATGTCCATTTTCCTTATAGCTGAAGAGCAAAACCTTACCTACATTTAGTGCTTGTCAAAGTGCTCTAAAGTATTTTATTGAAGTTATTTGGAGTTCAATTTATTGTTGCGTTGAGAATGAGACCAGGGTACATAAATTCTGAAAGAATTCCCTAGCTGGATTAGTTTACCAAAAGAAAAAAAAGGGCGGGGGAATTCTGAGGATTCCCAGCAGTTCTTACTCTTTGTACTTCTGATCAAAAAGTTTTTATTTGCGATCACAAACCAAGCAGATTCCATTTTAAAGCTTTCGGTGATGTGGACTCATTTCCTTAGCAGGTCTTGAGATTTGATCAGGTGATCAGAAACAATCTGGTTAATGTGATATAAGATACATGATAACTGGCTGCATGCACTGTTACGCTCTACTTTAGTACGAATAATACTGTTTTACTTAAACGACATTCCTCTTTCAAGTACCTTTCAGCATTGTTAAGTGGTTTGCAAAAACCTGCTTTACTTCGCAGAGCAAGAGAGTTATGAGTGTGCTTGTAATTACTAGTCTCAGCTGGCAAAAATGATAGCTTACATCTGGAGACAATAACTTCTGAAACTCAGTAGCCTGATCCTGGACTGAAAGTTCTTTTATTTTAAAGGGAGGGGAGAAGAAGGTCTCCCTTACTCAAGTATGAGCGTCACAGTCAGAAAAGGATGGGCCTTTCATTTTCTAAATGACTGGTCAAATTGACTTCTTTTTTCTGCATTTTTCTGAATGTCAGTGATTGTCTTCAGTTATCTGTATTGAGTGAATTTAAAGTACTGAGTGTCATGTTGGGTCAGTGCCCTGGTGGCCAGCTTGATGCCTTTCCAGGAATCAGTAGAGACAGAAGAAGATCTTCCAAGAGCTCTCTGTGGCTCACCTCCAGGTCCTCTTTTGCTTTTACACTAGAAAAAACAGCCAGTGAAGGTACACCTCATATCTTCAAGGCAGCTTAACAGAACCTTACTGCCCCTTGCCTCTGGTTAGGGGGAACCCTATTGAAGTGAAATTATACAACAGTCTTGAGCTCATTGCATAATATAGAAAACTAAGTCCTTGTCCAGGTTCTAGCGGTATTGTCCACATTATTTATTGTCTTTATCTTTTTTGGAAGAAGTTTTGTAGCTCCGTGTTGCTAGTAAAGGTTTCCCAATTTTCTTATGTGGACCTTAGGGTTCTGATCCATTAGTACAACTTTTCATGTTGTCTGCTACTATTTGTCTATTTTTTAAATAAGGCACTAATGTGTATGTTTGTACCCTTAAGGCTTTTGGGGATCTTTCAAGATGTAACATGTTATTATTGGTAGTAATATTGGGCGAACCCTTTCCATTGCATTTCAAACAAATAATTTACAGCTCTCCGGGAGCTAGGGCAAAGAAAAATTTGAGCCACATTTTCGTCCTTTTTGTTCTGGACTATTTCAGATGCAATTCCATTCCTGGTTTAACAGACTGCAAGGAAAACTTGCAGTATAAGGGTACAACAGCTGCCATGGATTACAGTACTGATGGCTGCATTGTTATGAATCCCTCCTGATTCTGACAGACTGCTTTGATACAGACTGTGGAAGATGCATTCCCCACTGAGGAGCTTTGTACTGTTTACACAATACTTAAAATCACAGTTTTCCCTATATTGGATTCAAGGCCTTTATAGTTTGCTATGCTCTTCCACAGCAGGATGTTAAATTCACCCATCAAGTTTATTTTGGCCATGAGTTTTAATTGTGTTGCTGAGTTTCTCATTTTGCATTTTCTGGATGTTGTCATACCATTCCAGTATTTCTTCTGGAGACATCCATGTTGAAGTGAAATAATTTGACTTTAAGACTACAGAGGAAATTTCAGAGTGTTTAAAATAAAAGTCTTTATAATAAACTTTGTTTTGTCAAATCTTGTAATTTAAAAGATCTCTAAGTGCTGTAACATTTCCCCATTGATCAAACTGTGGAAGGTTAATGGATCACTGTGCACGTCATTCTGTTCTCCCAGTTCATGTTTTGCATTCCAGTAACAGGTTTTTTTCTGGGAAACTGCTAATGTTTGAGAAATATTATGGAGAATAGTAATTTATTTTGTCTTTACATTTTCATTTTTAACTTATCTGTCTTAAAAACTTGAGATGCTGTATTTGTTTAAATGAACTTCACTTATTTCACATTATAAAGATAGATACAGAATCCTTTGATGAATTCTACTGTGCAATAGAGAACCGTCATTCACAGAATCACAGAATGATAGGGGTTGGAAGCGACATCTGGAGATGATCTTGTCCAATCCCTCTGCCAGAGCAGGTTCACCTAGAGCAGGTTGCACAGAATGGTGTCCAGATGGGTTTTGAAGGACTGTTTATCATTTGCTCTGCTGCTCACATAGCTGTATGTGATGGTAAGGTCACTTATATTCCCTGTTTTGAAGCCTACTTTTTTTTCTTTTTATGTTTACAGCTTGCACAAGTGGACTCCAGAGCTGTACATCTTGGTGCTTTGTTTGTTCGTGGCCTTACAACTTTGCTCTTGGCCAATAGTACCTGTGGCTTTCCATTCAGGATGGATGATTTGATGCCTTGGGAGATGTTTGATGGGAAACTTTTTCAAGAAAAATACCAGCAGTCGCACCGAGGTTGTCCTTTGGAAGAGCTTTTGGAAGGCAATGTGAGTAATCGCATCCTGTTAGACAGTTCTGTATTCTTTGTAAGATGTAGGTGGCAGTGCTTGTTTGAGTTTTTGTAATATTCATGTTTATACTGGTCCCCTTTCTTTGCATTTTTCTTCTCTTCTTTATTCCTTTTTCATCCTCTCCACCAAAGACACCTAAGAAGGTAGAAATACTGAGATTATGAAGGAAGCTATAATTTTGCCTTTATTTTTGTTTCCACTACTCAGAAAATAATATAAGGAAGTGTCAAAATAGTTGTCAGTTTCAAAAAATGAAAATGCCTGTAATGGTTTTCTAGGACTAAGATATTAATGAAGTCCTTTTCCTGTAAGATTTTAGGCAAAGTATTAAGAATGTGTTTAAATAAGTGTACTGGGTATAATTTTTAAACTGCTTAAGAGTGATAGTTTTAAAGATATTAAGGAACCTAAAGTTTGAGGTGAAGGTCTGGTGAATTCAAACAGGAACTGGAAATCAAAGGAAGGTATATATCTATGTATTTTTTTTAGTATCTCGCCAAGTACCTTTCTGTGCCTTTAAGTACTTATTTAGCTCTCAATCCCACTTTTCAGAATCTGGGGATTTGTACATTTTGCATGTTATGTTACCAAAAAACCAGTATGACTTATAACATGTCTGCCCAGGCAATGGCAGGGAGATGTCAGCAGAGTCTTGCTGGGTATGGGCCATATCTGGCGCATTAGGGTGGCATCATTTCCAGGCTCAGAGGTAGGGTCTGCTAGGCTGGGTACAAACCAGTGGAGCCTCAGACCAGACCTGGGACAGAATATGTAGAGAGATGCTTGGGTAGGTCTGTACTCATCTGTGTAAATTGGCCTCTTAAGACCTTCAATTAATGTGTCTCTTTTCAATGTGGAACTGAAATCCTGTATCGTTTAATTACTTTTGAAAATTTTACCTTTGAAACGTTTTTACCTGCTATTATGTATACCACTTGAGGTTAAAATAAGTGATTACAGACAAAAAAAAATTCGGGTTTGAATGATTTTAATCTCATGCATTCAATATCAGTTGTTGTGTAATTAGTTTTCTTTTCTAATTTTGTGTCCAATTACATACTGTCCTGATCTGGAGTGATGAGTGGAACGCTTGTGGGTGGATGGAATGTATGTGTTTTCAGCATGGAGGAGGATGATAATCCTTTCCATATGGAATCAATCATATGATTAGGACTATAGCCTCTATCCAAATCCTGTGGTTCCCATTAATTGCTTCGTTGATTTCAGTTGATTTTGGATTGCACCAGTGGTTCATCCAGTTTCTCATGTAGGACTTTTGCAGAACAACACAGTGCCTAAAGAATAAATGGAACAAAATAAAACTATACAAATCTATGTGAAACTGATACTTTTTTTTCATTTGGGTAGAATTCAGGTTAGTGAATAACTTTTACAATATGCATCTAAATCTGTACAAAATTTATATTGGCCAAGAAGTATTTTCAAGTGTGTTGGGTAATACATTTTAGCTAACATTTGAAATTCTTGAAGTGGTCAGGTTAAGGTTATATTTTTAACCTGTCCTGGAATTAAGATGCTTAGATCCCGAGAACGGAGTAGGAAATTTGCTTGATCAACTAAAATATCTAGGTTAGGGTTTTTTCAATCCTGATACTCTAGTTTAACCAAACTCCAGATAAACTCTTCTGTTGAGGGGTAAAACAGTCTAGTCTTGTGAATTTTTAGAGTAGTTTAAATATATTTCTCTTTTTTACGTATGGTTTTATGATACATACGTGGCATATAGAGCTCCCAGACTAATAAGATAACTTTCCAGCCTATCAGTTTGAGGCAAGAATCTGTTTTTGGGAGAATCGCCAAGAGATGCCAGTTTAGCTGGGACCACTGGCAAGGCAACAAGCATATGTGATTGGTTTTTCCTATTATTATAAGTTCAACTTTAATAAATAAAACTGGTACTTAGTTCCTGGCAGAGCTTAATGTACTGCTGGAAGCCAAGATCTTTCAGCACTTGTTTGTTAACAATCTACACTTGAGCACCATAAATCTAATCTGATAATAGCGACAGCACTGTATTCAGAAAAAAGTTATTCTAGATGGGATGTTTTGTTATAGAAAAGATAAGTAATAGGAAAAAGTTACTCAGTTTGGTGTTTGATGCTTGTCTCCTAACTCTTAAGGTTCCTTCTCTATGATCTGGACAGTTACATTACTTCAGAGAGTTCAGGAGATCTCAGAATCAGCATTGTTTTGGTTATGATGGTCTTAAATACAGTTAATAGCTTTATGAAAATTACAGTAGAAATATAATCTTGGTTAAATATTTATATGTATACCCGAAATTTTGAACATTTTAGGGTTTGCTTCCCACAGATTCTTGTACCAAAAAGAAGAAAATCTATAAATTAAATGCAGTTGATATATTTGTGGACAAGTTTTTGTGTAGCTCAGCTCTTTGTAGCCTAGCAGCTGTTAAAGATAAAAAATGGAAAGCTTCTGATAAGAATCAAAAATAGAGCCATCTTGATTTAAAAAAAAATAAAATATGCTAAGCTCATATTATGCTAGTTCTCTGTTTTTCATAACAGTAATCATATTAGTTTGTGTATCCACACAGAAAATTGGATATAATAGTCTCATAAAGCAGTAAGGCAATGATATTATCACTTTATTAGCCTTTTTATTGTGCTTCTCACTAATGAGTATGTTCATGATCAATTTTTTTAAATTAAAACCAAATTACCTAATGGAGTCAGTATAAGTGATATATTTTGTCCTTTTCTGATCGTGCCTTTCATCCAGCCTTCATAAACACATTCTTATTCTCCCAAGAATATAATGAAAAGTTAGTGAGTGTTCTTCACAGAATGTTCTCCATTTGTGTGGAAAAAAAAATAATCTGTGGGGTTTGCTTAAGACTTTATGGAGAGGTTTGTTAACTTAAAAAATGTACTAGGAAAGTTCGTGGGAGGGTTCAGGTCTCTTCATAAATTTTTTTTAATGTGTACCACTGCCCATATGCCCAGTACAAATTAATAAAAAAAAACAGGTTCTAAGATCTGATACTTCAAGGCTCACTGATTTCAGTGAAAGTTAGGGATATGTCACATCTCTTAGTACTGCATCTTTAAATAGCTTCAGTTTGTTCTTTTGACAGTAGAACTTTTCATCACACCACAAAGTAAACAGTTTTATTTAATTCCCCATTTCTCTTTAGACTTGGTTATATTTCATCAGTTGGGAGTAGAGGCTAATGCATTACTGTTGTGTTAAGTTTTGTTTCTAATGTATGAGATGAAGATACTTTGATTTTCACTGGTACGTTTTCCATGGGTCTGTTTCTGGAGGCTTTAAACATCTCTGCCTGAGGCATTGATGATAGAAGCCTAGTTGAGTATATCTACAGGTGCAAGGTAATAGAATCAGAATAGCAAGTGATTTACAGATGTGAGCAGAGAAGAAAAGCAAACTTCACTGAGGAAAGGGGAAAGCATTCCTTCTGAGCCCCTACTCATCCCTCCTGGAATCAATTTGTAATATGAAATGGTTGAAGTTTGTTTCTGAAAAAATGCAAAGCATATCTACCACCTTCATATATGTATGAGTGTGGGCTAAGAAAATTCTTTTCATTGTTGTATATGTGGTTGATTTGTGCTATGCCTGAAGAGAGCAAAGCGGAACAGTCATTGATTTTTAACCCTGTTGTCTGCAGGAGTCTTTGTATGCACCCTTCCACAATCTGAAGTCTTTCATTTGCAAGGCCTGCATGGCGAAGAAGAGAACAATACAGAGCAGACCAAGAGGGAATGGATTTACCACAGGTTGGCGTTGTGTTAAATTTCTCAATGAAGTCAATATATTGATGAGGTATTTTATCCTTCAAGAGCAGCAGCATTTACATAGGCAGCCCATCAAGCTAAGTAAATTGTAAGGTCTTTCTCCAAGAAACCAAAGGAGAGATCTAAGAAAATATTTCCTGTTTTTAGGAATTCATTTGAATTTGATTACCCAAGTTTGGATAAAATTATATTTCCATCTGGCTATGTAGTTAGTGAGATATATGCAGTAAATATAATACATTCACTGACAGAAACGTCACTGCTGTTTACTCAGTGACTCAGAGTGTTTTCTTCTTT
>VXAK01030266.1:0-14034 GCA_013399435.1 Arenaria interpres | reverse complement strand
TTGGCTTTCTGGGTTGCCAGTGCCCTTTGTCTTGAATGCATCTATTTCATTGGCTAACAGATTTAGACTCAACAAAAAAGCAACAGAAATACTGGACTATTGTCGCAGATGTATCGATGCATTACGAAACCAGTAACTTGAAATCAAGCTCTGTTTTACCCAATATGTTTTCTTTTGTGGTTAGATAGAATTTAAATCTTTCTTACCATCAAATACCTCCAGCTCATCAAACTGCTTTTCACTTTGAAACATTTCTACAAAGATGGAGATGTTATATCCTGGCTCAACCTTTATAGTCCAAGAACAGGTCTGAGAGTTGGGATAGGTGCCTGGGTAACCTGGACTAAGGATCACTCCTGATGATTCTGTACGGATTTCATTTGCTGGACATTGTGCTAAAAAGGACACAACAAGAAGAACAACAAGAATAGCATTGAAATAAGGTGTTTTCTTCCCATGAAAAAAAAAACAAACAACCAACAGTATTATTTTTCAGAGATATGTATGCTTCAGGTTAAAGTTTCCAAATGAAAACATGTTAAAATCATTCTAGATGGAAGGAACAATACGGCTCCCTTTAGCATAAATAGAAACCAGACCACCTTTATAAACCTTGCATTTATGAAACAGAATATTAATTGCAATAAAAAATTCATCCAGGAGTACGTCACAGTCCAAAGGGTTTATTGTCAAAGGATTCACATATGCTGATGTGATCATTCGCATAGGTGAGGTTAAAGTTCTGGTAAAACTTTTTATTTGGAAACCTAATAGCTACCTTCTACTTGAATTCTTAAAAACCATCCACCTTTAAGAATTAAGTCTGTTACATGAACATGAAAACATATTGGAGCTCCTAGGCTCACCAAATCATTTGAAAACATACAAGTTTTGCACAGACAAAGGGTGTGTTTTGGATACAGAATACTCCAAGTCATCCAAGTAAGACCTTCTCAGCAACTTACCCTGTTATTTAAACGCTGAGCTTCCCACATTTTACGAACAGTTTCACCTGGTATTCACTCCCGTTTATGATCTCTGCATATGACAAGGAGCATACTGTACTAAAATGCTGTAAATTTTATATACTAAATACCAGTTTTGATTAAAAAATTATTTAGTTAGTCACTGGTTTTGTGTAACATTTTGCCTCTCATGCAGGACTGATTTTTTTCATGTCTGCTGCTGAAGTCCGATACATTTTTTCTACAGTTTCATAATATATGTGCATTTTAAGAATGTTTTTTGTGTAAGATTCATAAACATATCTAGACAGAAGTGTAGTCCTGGAAACTGACTGGCACAGTAGCCAAGTACAGTGCCTAAATTAAAGGTTATAGGAAAAGTGAAAAAATGTAACAACAATAGAAGAATTGTATTTTATAAAAGATGTCCAGTCCTTCCATTTTGTTCCATATACGCAGGACAAATCTGAACCCTCCACCAGAAGTAACAATGCAAACAAAATACGAATTTTATCAATTAATCCACAAATAAATTATCCATCACTTTCCTACATAGTGCATTGACCTTTACCTTTGAGATCTGGCTTATTCCTGTCCTTTCTCTGATCTAGATACAGTTTTCCAGACTTGTGTGTGTAAGGTAAGAGAAGGTGTACATGCCTGAGTTGGACAATACAATATTCCATTCACCATCCCAGATTCTTATGGATTTTTTAAATAACGATACATTAAGTGAGAAAAATAATGTATCAAACAACTATAAAAATTCATCTTCTGAGGACTACCGATTTCTTACTGGCACCAAAGTTCAGAAAAAAATAAAATAAAAATAAAACCAGTTCTTTTCTGACTGTTCCAACACATCCCTAGATCTGTCTTATAGGTTGAACCCTCAGCACAATTTCTCTTCAGTTTTGATTTTTTTATACTATAGCATAAATTATAAATCACATATCTAAAAGCCACTCTGATTATTTAGGGATATAAGAAGAGGGGAAAGCATGAAAAAGTGAAAACTACTTATTACTCATAACCTTTTCTTCTACAGTCTGCTCTGATAGACTGGAGAATATATAACATTATCATGCCAATAACCGCAGGAAAAAATATTAGATTTTTGAAAGCCTCTCTTCCTCTTCCCCCCTCATCCTGCTTACCTAAAAAATTTCTTCAGTCAGAGAGAAAAATCTCAGCTTGTGAAAAGGAGGGATGTAATATGCAAGTGAGAATATACTGACAAGCAGGGAGAACATGGTATTGGCCGGGGAAAAAAATGGCAAGCAAATAATTTTTCCTTGGCAGATGTCTCTTTCTGCCACCATTTGACAGCACTGGCTCTAGCAGACTGTGTCTCTAAGAGGCAAAGCCATTTTTCATGCAAGACATCCTAAGAGAGGGAAAGCCTATGGGGTAATGATATATAAAGTAGTAAAAATCCTTTTGACAGTTTTAATTCAAGGATTGTCTCTTGAGATAGAAATGCATATAGCAAAGTCACACCCAGAACTTTCACACAAGCTTCTGTGTAAGAATGCAGCATTGCACATATTTAATGACAGTAGCTTCCCATTCTCATTATCTCAAAATGAAACACACTATTACTTTGACTTCCTGTACTCTTCAGAATAAGAGAAGAATAACTTGAGAAAATACAGTCAACAAATGCTCTGGCTCCTGAACCTGCAGCAAGTACAAGTAACTCGGCAAATTATCATAGAACAAAACTGGGCAGAAGAAATATATTTTCAGATAAATAATGATAACACTTTTCCCTTAGTTAAATACATGAGACTTATTCCTGAGTAGAAGTTTGACTAGCTACATGGCATTTCCTGTCAGACATGCAGTAAAAGCGCTCATCAGTTATGAAGAGTAGCTGACATGACACAGTTCCACAACCTGCTTTACCCTGTATTATCCTTTTCTTGAATTGTGAATCTGTGAATCTGTTATGTCACAAGACTATTTTTAGGAAAAGAAGATGTCTTTGCCTGATCAAGTATTGGCTTCATTGGAATTCTTGTTGTAATGTTAATGTCTGCTAGAGCAACTTGTGGATGAAGAGCTGGTCTTCAAAGTAGTAAATTACAAGAATCCTGGAGAAATCAGTAATGCTGTCAGACTTTTCACAGCAAGGGAGACACAATGATTCTTTTTAACAGTGAAAAAATATGACTTCTCTGGATAAATCATGCTTTAAGAAATAGCTACAAACAGTTAATCATGACAAAAAAGAAGTTGCAAAGAACAGGACATTTGGAAGGAAGACTGTAACAAGTACCTCTAGAGTGTTTTTCAATAAACATGCACATCTAAAAACTTGTAGCAGAGATGGTAAGTTTACAACTGCCTCTTGCTGCTTTTCCTTAGCATCTTAGGGAGTTATGGAAGCAGTCACTGGTCACATTACTCGTGAAACAAACTGTCTACTGGTCATTCAGATTTGGGGCCTGCAAACAAAATCTGGATGTTACACAGATACAGTCCTGACAAAACTAAAGCCAGGTGATCTCATAAAGATGGTAAGTTCTTCCAGAAAATTTTACAGTTGGCTTAATCTAAAAGGTTACTACCACAGCTCTTTATATGGCTGCTCTTTCAGCTAAGTTCCCACAGGTATCATTTCCAAAAAGGTGCACTATAAGTATCTTCTTAGGAACAGGCTGCATGAACTTGTGTTTACTTACTGCAGTGTATTAAGGTTTTGGAATCTGCGATGGAGGATTTTCAAGTAAGATTAAAAATTACAGTTTGAAAAACCTGGGATCAGTTTACAGTGATCCACAGATCATTGTCATCAAGTGTTGAGATATTCTTCACTAACTTAAAAAAATTCACTGCAATTATATGAAAGAAATGGAGCCAGGAAAGAACATGCAGTAAAAAAGAGGAAAATCACCAATCCAGAGAAGTGAAAATTGTTAGTTTCCTTTGGGAAAAAGAAGTGTCATGGAACAGGAAGAAAGACAATCACATTCAAGAAAGCGCAGGCACCTTGACTGTGAGCATCTCAGAAACCTCTGAAAATGCTGCAGAATGAGAACTGGCCATTGTAAAAATGGTGTGCAAAAAGAAAAAGAGATAGGATAGGAAATTTCAGGGAGAAAAAAAGAAAAGAGATAAAAAATTGACAGAAAATTACTTTTCAGCCTTTTTTTTTCACCTTCTTTGCTCTTAGACCATCTATTTCTTCTTGTATAGGACATCAGAGACAAAAAGAGAAGCAAAAAAAAAAAAGGCCAGGAGATAGTTTGTTTGGTAGTTTTGAAAAAATAACAATAAAAAATATTTTTTTCAAAAGACTTAAAAGTTATCAATAACAGAGAAAGACTCCAGCTAACATTCTTATTCCTTGCAGCTGATTCTTAAGAAGGGACCTGAAACTAATTTATTTACCACAAGGGAAAATGTGCCTTTTGCAGATGTTTCCTCATGCCCTTCTCTCATAATTGAGGAAAAGTATGATGTTGTTTTGTAATTAAGAACATTTCTTTGGTGGGTGAATATTAAAAATCAACAGCTTAAAGGTCAGAGAATTTCCTTGAAAAAATCATCACATGTATGCAATACAAGAAACAGATCAATGCAGGATTGCTGTAGGAATTCTTTCCTCTGCATATTCTATTGCATTCCCTTAGCAGACTTCAAAACTTTGTTAACAATTTCCAAAAGGAAAAAATACTGTTTATGTGAAAAAAAATGCTCCTCTCTAATACAGATCAGCACAAATAGTAATGAAAAGGGTGAAAGAAGATATGGAATATTCTTCTGAGAAAAAAATAGTGTCCTGTGAAGTGTCCCTCAGCATATTCTTAGGGTAGAAAATTCAAGTAAAAATGGAACTTTTATGTCTAAGTCCGTTTCCTGTGCTAGAGCAGAAGCAGCCAAATCTTACACAGCAAGCTATAGGTCTAACTCTTCCTATGGCCAAGATTTACTTCCTATGGCTAAGAGTCATTGGACAAGAGGTCCCTTCCAACCTCAGCCATTCACAGGAGACACACCACAGGGATTTATGAGAGGAATGGTTCTAGAGCAGTTCAGGGACACAGGCACACAGACAGCATATTGCTGCTATGCCGTTTGGGAGGCTGGCTGCACCGTGGTGATATGTGCCAAACTGGCAACATTCATCTTGCCAGCCTTTGCTGGCCTCTTTCTCCACCATAATCAATTACCCGCCAGCTAACTTCCCCACAATGTACCTTAGCTGCTGATTACATGGCTTAATCTCTATGGTGGCAGCTAGATTTGAACATTTTACAAGAATAATTGAGATACTGAGACAGTGAGATTGCCTCACCTTGCTTTATAAAACAAAACAAAGTACATCCACTTTCCAATAGCACTAATAACTAATATTTATCAATTGAATAAAAATAAAATTCACAGTGCTATACCTTGGTATCATGCACACATCAGGTGAAAACAAAAATCTGCAATTTGGACCCCTTTGTTCTATAATATTAGCTATCACCTTAGTATGGTATTTCAAAACAGAATACTCCTAAATATGCAGTCACACAAATGGCTTCAGTTGAGGCTTACGTATTCCACTGTTAATACTGTTTCTTTTATTTGTCAATCAATCAACACATTAAAATTGTATTCTTCAGTATTATATTTGATACTTTCTGGACTCTCTTCTGACACCTCAGTTGTGGGGTGATTCAACTCCCTACACATTTAAAAGTTTAGGAATTCATGTGAAGTATAACAATCAAGAAAATCTGAGCTGCAAAACACAGAGTTGGACGAGCACCAGAAAACAATTAATTATCATTTATTTGTAAGTATATCCCATGTATTTTAAAAGTAGCTATTGTAAAATGGTTTGGAATGATAACAGGAATACATATTAAAAAAACCCAATCTATTTTATATTCATTTTTAATCATATTGTTGCACATGTAAATTCCGAGTACTGTTATTTGCTGGCTTGCATAAATTCATACATGCAGGCAATGCTTACAGAAAAACAACAGCAAATAACAAAGATCTTTATGTTACACAGTCCCATGTAATTGAGTGCGGTAGAGCAGTATCACAAGAAATTCTGCAGGACAGCATAACACTTTCACCGTATCCTAGTTTTGAGAAAGAGATTATTTAACCTGGCTATTGGACAAATCTGATTGAGTTGCTTTGGGAAAGGCCTGAGTAAGCTTTTTGACTTAACTCTAATACTACTTCTGATGTCTCCATCTTTGATTTCTCTTTTTATTCAGAAATATCATCACCACACCATGACAATATTATCATACCACCTCTCTAATGTAAGTGTTTTGAGTAGCCAGATTAGAGATCTCTATCTTACACTGAATTCCAATTAGCTGGTTTACTAGTACACCAACTTCTGTGACTGATACCAGAGTATTTCTTCCTGTTGCAATGCTCTTCATGCTTTAATTTACATCCCTGTTTCCCTAACAGCAATTAAAAATATAAAGAAATTTGTAGCAAGAGGATATAAGGATAGGATGAGAGCAGAGCCTCTAAGTGTGTAAACACAAATCATAAATGGTCAGCTACTGGTAAATATAAATTCATGCACATCGAGAGCATGTTCTGTAGAGTGCCTCGGGCTCTCCACATTCCACAATAGCGGCCAAGTTACCATGGTACCAAGCATTATGAGAAACTCTGTCCTGAGACAGATCAGACGGGAAGGGAAAGGGAGCTCTAAGAAAAGTATGGTGAGGTGCAATTATGCCTGCATGGAGGTCATTCATTCAGAAAGATGGAGAAGCGGTCACTGAGGCTGACTTTACTTGCCTGTCAGATATGTCAGCAGACTTTGTATAGTATCCTAGAAATATATATATACAATTCTTGCCTACTACAATATAGTGGCACAGCTCAGGAGAATGAAAAGTTTTCTTACATTTCTTTAAAAAATGTAAAGCTGATCCAAGTAAGGACAATGTAAACAATTATAGACTACAGGTAAAATGCAGAAATATAAAGCAGTCCAAAAATTAGTTTGAAATATAATATGCAAATTACATCGCAAGTAGCATTTTTTTACCAGTCTATGCATCAGATAGTACTGTATAAATGTAGATCTATACTGCATCATCTCAAATAGAGTAGAATCAGAAAAGTTATTGAGAAGGATGACTAGAATGATGAAAGGTATGAAATATCTTCTGGTCTATAGAATCATGTCATAAATATGGTGAATAGAGAACAATTTGTTACTGTTTCTTCCCCCATAAGAATTAGAGGACATGAAGTGAAAACTGCAGGTGTCAAGTTCAAAGCAGAGAAATGGAGAAACATCTTCACATATTACATAAAGAAATTGTCCAACTTCTTGCATGAAACTTCTAGATTTAAAGCATTTACATGGGTTCAAAATGGGACTGAATAATTCCATTGAAGAAATAGCCCTACAAATTCCAAAATACAAAGAACATTGATAGTTTAAGAGTGGGTTAGCTAGAATTGGATGAAGGCCTTAATTAACTGCATGCTTCCAATGATGTTCTTCTTTAGAAAATTGTTATTGGCCAGTGCCAGAGATGGAACATTTGGTATATGGTCTGAGGTCTCTATTATTTAATTCTTTTCATGAAAAAAAAAAGTGTAGTGATGATGTTCCTAATAATCAGTTAGGAACAACATCTAAAATAGTAAAATTCTATTAACTTGAATACATAGGGTAGTTTTGAAAAACAGTGAATAATAAATACAAGAAAGGGGAGAAAATCACAACATCTACAAAGCCTGTGAGAGAAGTACAGAGCTGCTAGCATTCATCTACAATGTCTCAAAGGACTGCAAAGAAACAAGCGTTGCTACCATCAGAGAAAGCAACTACTTTCCACAGCATCTGAAAGAATTGTTGGAAGTAAACTACTCCCCTGTTCTTAACAGATGGCTAATGGTTATCAGAAGCTCCTAATATCTCTGTATGTTTTATAAGAATTTTTTGGTTTATTTTAGACTTTTTTACTTACACTCCAATTGACACAGTCAAGAGTTACTGTTACTGTTAAATTGAAAGCTGTATTTGCGGTACAATTATCTTATTAAAATACATTAATTGGAAAAAAATCGAACATCAATAAGTATTGAGTTATCTGATCAAGAAATATACAGAAATACACAATTCCCTCATTACTCTTGCATATTTTATGGTGAGGGACCTGAAATGAATACTGAATCTTTTCCACCTTAAACAGGGACATGGAGTCCCTGTCTCAGTCTATGACAGATCCCAGATTATTGTAGGCACAAGTTAAGAAAGGGGACAAATAAAAACTTTACTCGGGGATGGACAGTCACATGGACAAACTACTTACAGATGCATCAAATACGTTACGGCATCAGGAAACTAATGCAGCTTGTACTACAAATCCCTTATTAATATTTAAATCATGGAAGTAGAGAACCAGGGTAACAGGAACAAAGGTATGCGTACAGTTATTAATAAAGTGTCACAATAATTGCTGTGATTCCACTGTTACCTGTTGTGCATACGGATATTGTTACCTCATGATATAGAAGATGCTCCACCCATAATTATATATTATAGATCAAAGCTAATCCTTGTTAATATGTTATGAATGTAAGAACTTCTGATCCCTTTTTGATCTCCTTCAAGTTTCAATGATGGCGTCTTATCAGTAACTTTCTTCTCAAAAAAAAAATTTGAAGTACTTCAAGAACAAAATCTACAGATGCTTTCTCAATTTCTTTTTCAAAATTTCAAAATCTTTTTGCCATCCACTATTTAAAAAACTAAACCATACTAAAGAAAAATAACCAACAGCATCTGTTGAAGAACATCATTTGGAGGACTGAGTACAAATCTCCAAAATGCACTTGTTTTCCATGAAGATGAGCAAATTGGATATGAATGTGCACCTAAACTTTATTCATATTAAACTTCTAAATTCCTTGTTTGAAATATTGTAATTATAAACATAGTAGGAATAGCTGAAAGATTTTTAGTACTTCCATGAATTTAAATTTGCCACATATTATTTTAGAACACATTTGTCATGTGACTATGTCATACAATGTCCCCATATTTGTGAAAGTAGAGAGAATAATTTCTTATTTTATTTTAAAGCTTAATTTAAATACATATTTTAAAAACTCTTTAGGGTTGAAAAATCTTTGGTTTGATATGATACAATGTTAAATGATTTAAATTAAATTTAGAAATCAGTGTTTCATTAACAGTGTAGTTAGATAAAGCCACTTGCCTTTTGAGTCTGAAGAACTGAATGTGTGTGCAAAAGTTTTAGGGAAAAATTTTAAAACATGTGCACTTCTCAGATATTGAAGAAATAAATGGAAACTTTTCTTTTAAACATTAATGAAAGTACAGTGCCCAAAAATTTGATGCTTAATGTAAAGGAAGATAAAAAAGGATGCATACTAATGCATGCAAGTACACATTTACCTTCACAAAAGGGAGAGGATCCTTCAAACTGCAACTGTGCATTCAGTTTGCAGGTTAATATATCTTGTCCAACAAGGGTGAAACCAGGATGGCACTTGTACTTCACAAAATCTCCTGAAAAAATTATTGACAAAAATGTTAAACCCCAAAAACCCCTGAAAGAGAAGTAAGAAAATCTCAGGTGGGAGACAAAATATATTAATAGTTTAGTTTAATGAGAATTCAAGTGAAAACATAAGAAAGAAAAGGAGATACTATTTTTTTACCTATTTCAAAGTCATCATCTTCTGTAAACAAATCTGCATTTGGAACTGTGGGTGGAGGCTGGCACTTCTTCAACTGATAAGCTGCAAATTTAAGTGAAAAAAATTAAATACTGGTGTGTTAAGAATTATTTTACAGAAAGTTCATTTCTTATTTACACTTCCCAAATTACCAAAGCTACACTGAACTTCACGGTCTCTCAGTTACAACATTTTCCAAGTTAAATGTCATGACATTATATATTATCTTAAAAAAAAATGTTTTTTTAATCGGTATAGATAGTATACTACACCGCCTAGACCAATATAGATCCATTGTAGGATTGGATGCAGTTGTGATATTTATGAGGAGATTTTTGAAGCTACAAGGCTGCAGTTTCATGTGACTGCCTTTGCATCATGTGATAGGGCTAATGGTTATAAATCAGAGATTACTTAGATTTCCTGGAAAATCTATAATTACCTGTCACCTACCTGGCATGCCATATTGATTCTTAATTTAAGCATACTTGGAGTAAATCTTTCTCAGGATACAGGTATACATATTTACTTTAAGAAGAAACAGTAATAGTAATAATAATAATAGTAGTACTAATAACAACAACAACAACTAGTAGTAGTAGTAGTATTACTATTATTGTTATTTTGTAAGTTACACAAAAATTTCCCACCATGCCTTTAAAAAAAAAAAATCTCTTCTCTACTATTAAAATCTGCTTCAATAAATTGTGAGCAATCTCACAAGGAAAGTGACTGGTACAATGACTGACGTGTTCCTAAAATGGAGTAGAATGCCTGCAACAGCTGAAGAAGCCATTTCTGGATAAAAAATTCCAAACCAGAGATTTAAGACTGTGATGTGAGTGCACATACAATAGAAAACCCCTCCTCTTCATGGAACTAAATCACAGTCAAGAATTCAAATTCTCCTGGTAAGTTGATAGTCCTATCCACTTGATATTTTTGAGACATTAAAGAAACACAAAATATTGGGAATCAGCCCTTATCTTTCACATAAGCTTTTCTAACCCATCACTGTAAAGCAATTGTATAAGCAGAAAAATCAATCATGGAGAGTTTTGCATCCATAGAGAATTTCCAGTTGTTTCATCCATAGAGAGTGTCCAAGGACAGGGAAGAGAAAGCATATACGTTTTCCTGTGTACTTATGCATCTGTATGGTGTTTCTGCTGTATATATGCAAACACACACATGAAATTATTGTTACATAGATCTAATAGCATCAGTTTTTTCTGGAGAACACCTGAGAAAAAAAGCTTTGTAACCTGCTTTGACACTTGTAATAGCAAGTATCTAAGCAAGAAACACTAAGCAGGTTTCCAGCAATAACATTTTCCAAGAACTTAAACTTGTACTTATCTGCACGTCCAGTAAGGCCCTTGACTTCACTTAACTAAGATATCTCCCAGAGTCTGTGGGCTCAAAATATGGGTATCACTTCAATTTAGTCTCTAGGAAGCTTGGTTTGCAGGGGTTTCTCAGCAGCAGCCTATGTCATCGCTTTGATTTAAATTAAAAGCATGGGCGCTGTTCACATTGTACATGATTTCCACCCGTGGGACATTATGGAAAATATCATTATGCAAAATAAAGAAAGAGTGCAGAGAGAAAGAAGCAGATTCACTCCTGTCTTCCCTAGCTACACTACTGCACCACATACTGTGATAGAGTACGTATCTTGCCTTTTTATCACCTGAAGACATCAGCCCTGAAACACTGACTACATGCCTATGTACCTTCAACTTTAAGGCTGGAAAATGCTCTCACTGATCATCCCCTGTAGTCTGCTTCTCAGGCACTGCCTTGTTATGTGCGAGCTGTATGTTCCCTGCGTGATGACTACAGCCAGGTACTTTAGTTTTTGCTCCTCAGAAAAGGGCTTTAGCATACCATGCATCTTGCCCTTCTTTTAGGAGCAAACCACAGACAAGAATAACATTTCAGTCTCTGCATACTAGTTCTCCATAAAACGAGAAACATTTAGGTAGTTTCTGTGGCATTTCCTCCTATCCTTGTGAATTAATTCACCCTATCTTTTTAAGTTACAACCCAGAAAACAAACAATCTCCCATTTAATATACATAATTTGGGTGAATTAGGACTAGAACTAGAATTCAGCATTTCACTTTTGAGTTAGATGCCTATTTGGCATGGCCTGTGGCCCTGGTTGTAACTTTGAACAAAGTATTTTGCTAGATATCAGACAAAGCTGTTATTCAACTCTCCCACAAGATCCCGTCAACCTTTCTGACTGTAGGCCCCAAGATTAGTCATCTGATGAAAGATTTTATTAACGAAGGTTAAAAGTAAGTTAACTAATAAATGGGCCAATATAATTCAAAAAGTAAAAGCTCAATATTAGATAACTTAACGTTAAAGATAGAACACAGTTTATTCAAAGATACAAATGAATGTGCTTAAGACTTTTTTAAGGCATGATTTTAAAAACTAATTCAGTACATCACAAAGTTAAGAAATACTTTTAAAATTCAGTAATCATTTGTGGTAGTTAGATGTTAATGATATAAAGCTAACTGACCATGAAAATTGAGGACAAAGAATCCTCCTGTTGAAAAATCACTGTGAAATTTGAGGAGGACTTGATTGGTGGAACTGTAGGCTGTTTCCAGAGCTGTGTTCCCACTGAAAACTCCCAACTGAGGTGAATTATGGTCAGGACCATCCCTGTGAAGGGAAACGTGAAAAAAAGTCAGCTGAAGAAACATTGTACCTAGCATTTAAATTAACAGTCTTTTATCTCTGGAAAGCAGGTAAAATTTTTGCAAAAATATTTTTCCTAATGATTCAAAATGATTGTATTTTCTTTTTATTTCTAGCAACACAGAATACTCTCTCTAACGTCAAAGCCTAATATTTTTTGATGGACAAGAAGTACTTTACAGTAGCTTTTATATTTCCACGGGTAAGAAATTTACTTGCTGAAATTTTCTCTGCCTTTTCCTGCCAAAAATTTTCATGTACACATCAACTGAAGCAAAAAAAAAATAATCTAGAAAACTCTTGTAAACTTATCATATTTCCAACATTTTTGACCAAGATCTTACAAGTCCTTACTCATGACTAACGCAAACAGAGGTATGGAAGTTGCAAGTTACTCTTGACATTTAAATTCATTCCAAAGACTCAAAGATATCTCCTAAGGAGAAAAAAAACCCAACACAGTAGAGTAGACACCCAAAGATAAATATACTCCAGTAACATCCAGCTGCTTTCATTTAAAGTATCACTATGTAGAACATTCAAGCCTGAACAGCAGAATAAATAAATAAAACAACCCCCCTGCTTTTATCACTGAAGAATTTTTTGAGCTCTGCAACACGTATTTCTAGTCTTTTTGTATAATACAGGTAATGATTCTAAACTGAATAAAAAAGCTTTATTTGTGATATGTATTTTAGAAGGCTGGGGATTATTGAGAATCTCTATGAAAACTGTTAGCTTTTGACTTTTTATTTTCTTTAAATCAGAGGGATATTTGTCCATCTCATTTGTATTGTTAAAAAGGCAAATATTTTTGTCTATCTCAAACCTATCAAGATAATCTCTTCATAAAAAGAAAAACCCACCATATGGACAAATTCAACTTTTAAAGGAATGCATGCCATGTGCATAAATTGTACATACAACCTGTATTTTTAAAAATGTGATTTAAATTAATTATTTTTGTCCTTTCAGGATTATTCAGGCTTCAAATTTCTACTGTGATATTAGTGACAACAAGAAAAAAATAAACTATAGGTGACATGGCATAAAAATGTATTTTCTGCTTTCTGCTGCCTTGAAAACAAGAGTGAAAGTAATGAGTATTGACTAGGAACTTGTCAATTTACTTATGTTTTCATTTTAAAAGTCTGGTTCTCGGGGGGAAAAAACAAACAAACAAACAAACAAAAAAGCTTTGATATTAAGATTGACTTTTCATACAGAAGTGAATGGCATATACACGAACGACCTAAACAAAATTACACTAAACAGCCGCCTCACAGCAAATTCAGGAGCTGATAATTCAGAAAATTACTCTAAAGAAAGCATGCTTGCAATTCACAGGCAATTGGGAACTGAGAGAAATAAACTGTAAAACAGTTATTGAAAAATATAACAATTCAGGAACTCAGCACATACTTAGGCAAAAAGAGAACTCATTCATACAAGTAGATCTTTACTAGTGAAGGCTTTTAACTTAACATGCCAGAGAGGACACAGATGTATTTTAGACTTGGATTTATAGGTAATGCAAATACCAGAGGTAGCCAAAAGGCAGTTCATAAACAGTTATGTGTTTTTATAAACTGACTGGATTTTCCCTGTATTATATGGACTTTAGTATTGCTGTCTGGAAAAAACTCAC
>VXAK01030251.1:0-13420 GCA_013399435.1 Arenaria interpres | reverse complement strand
GTTTGTTTCTTGTTTTTTTTTTTCGTTTTTCCCCTTGGTTGTTATCATTTTCTTTCTATATGTAACAATTTTTAGTGTATTCCAAAATAGTCCATCTCTGGTGGCTGTGACGTACCCTGCAATCTGGGGCTGGTTTTAATGTGACATCTCTGATAAAAACAAGAAAATACTTTTGAATTTCTCAGCTAGTCAGAGGTTAAGATGCTGGGCTTTGACTAGAGAGATTCAGGTTTCATTCCTGACTCAACACAGTCTCCATATTTGATATTGAACTAGGTGTTTTTAAATCTGCTGTCTTTGTATCAAGAGGGCTAATAGCACCTCAGGTTTCTGAGGGCTGTTGAAGTAGCTAAGAAGAGTGATAGATGTCAGCTACTTGCAGGCTTTTCTCAGTGTTGTATAAAGATTTAAAATAAAAATAGGTTCTTTTACCATGTAGTCTTAATGAGTTAATGTTGATCTATCATCCTTCTCTGCAGATTTTCTTACCTGTAACAATAATTTCTGACATGAAAAGGCAAAAAAAGTGTTAATTTTAAGCAACGTAGTTTCCAGTCTTGCTAGTTTAGAGGCTTGTAGGTCTTTTTCTTTGGATCTGTCTTCTTTGGATCTGGTTCTGCATTGCTGGCAGGGTTCCCTGCATGCCCTTTTGGACCTGCTGCAGTCTTCGACACCCTCTGGTCCCAGCTGAAGAAGTTCAAAGTCATCTCTTTCTTTTTTCCCTTTTTCCTCCTCTTTTTTTTTTTTTAATTTCTTTTTTTGTTTTTGTAAGTGTAGAGACTGCATTAATCAGCTAACACAATGCTCTTTGGGTGCTCTTGCATGTGCGAAGGTTTTCTTTTGATGACAAAGTTATAACAATTTGAGGTAATATGTACCCATGGGTCCCTTACCAGTAATAGCAGCCAATCAATTTCCAGAGAAAATCATTACTGAAGCACCAGTCTAGCTATTGATATAAAGTTGTTCCTCTCATTTATTCCATTTAAGAGAAGGACTACATTTCTTCCCCCGTTGTCTCTTGCTTACCAGAGCTCTCAACTGTCACTCTAGATGAATGACGTGGTGAAAGAATGGACTGGGAGTTTTATTCTTGGGTAGTTCAGTGAACTCTGGAGAAACTGCGGGATTTATACTTTTTGGGGTAGGGGAACTTGAAGGTACTCAGCCAATAGAAGACATACAAGACCCATTACTCCCTAATACTGAGTATCTATTGCTACAACTGGAGAACATTCTGAACTGAAACGCAAAAGAAAACAAGTAAAGATAGGATTTTATTTCTTTTCTTTTTCCTCTCACATGAAAAACTGATCTCAAAGTCACTTCCTTGATCCAGAAATTTGTTATTCTGAGCTCATTTTACCTGCAAAAGTCTTCTCTTGCACTGTGTAGGTGGGGGCTTTGTTGCAGATGTGGGCTGGGGATGTTCATGAGTTTGATGAAAAATAGAATGTTGTTTCTCAATTAGTTACTGTCTCTCTTCTGTGGAAATCCAAAATGTCTCTCAACTACTTTCCATTACAGTAAAGTGCAGGTGCTGACACTGAAATAGCAAAATGACTTTTCCCACATGGTCTTTAGGCCATCTTGCAAGTTCAACTGGTTTGGACAGTTCACATAAACTTTGGATTGTCATTCAGTCTGAGTGAAAAAGTCATCAGGATTAAGCTAGATGTTGTATTCAGAGTAGCTCATGCAAAATAAACAGCTCTATCATCTTCTACCCCTTTGCCTGGAATCTAGCCAGATTTCCTGCAGTGCTGTCTAATAATATCTACTCTTTCAATTAACATTAGATACAGTGCTTAGGCAAACTAGAACTAAATTGCAAGTCACCCAGTCTCCTCTTTCTAGAATCAAAAAACTGCAATTTAACAACTCTCTTCTGGCAGAAATGATTTGTATCTGTAAAATTATACCTGTGTTTTACAGACTAGTTGCAAAGATAAGCACACATGCCTGCCTTTATTCTGTCTGTGGGTTTCTCAGGATGTTATACAAGCTGAAAACTATGTATGGGGCCCGGTAAATAAAGACGACACAGCTGGAACACAAGGTGTCTGGAATGCTCTTTATTGTCGTACCCTTTCTTTTCTTTAGTAAACTTGCTATTTGAAGACTAGCTGCAACTCTAGTTATACTGAAACTTAAGAGTAAATTTTGATTACACCTGTTACTGATAAAGCAGGTGTATTTTATTTATGTGTGTTCAAACTAGGTACTAATCATAAAGCAAATCTACTGTGTATCTGATTTTGCAGGTGCAAAATTTGCTTGCTTAATGTGAAATAAAATGGAGTCCTGTTGTGTAAAATAAAATGGGTCTCGCTACCCTCACAAAGAGAAAGAAATGCTAAGGTAACATGAATTTGTTGTTGACTTCTTAGCCAAAAGCAGCAAGGAAATCTGTACTGATAAGCATATTCACCTAGAGGCTCTGTATGTAAAGGGCAAAGTTGCAGAGATGACAGACTAGATGTTTTGAGATTAATTTTGTTGCTGGAAAGCATAAAGAGTGTTAGGATTTGGTACATTTTTTCTAAAGAACAACTAGTGACATACTCTAAGGTCAACATCTAATATCTTTTCCATGCTCTTCTAAAAAGTCAGATTAGTCCTTTTAGCAGTAACCTTTCTCACATTGAGTATGTTTGCTTTCCTGTCTTTAAAATTCATCTTCTCTGTTTGTGATTCTGGCAGCTTGTAGGATTGCATTTTCTATGTATTGATTTGGATGTGCTCCCTTTGTCATGTTTTGATTAAAAGAAGTATAGTTTTACTTATGTTAAGATATTGTACAGTGTACAGTAGATATATAACCTTTTAGCAATGTCTTTTTGGGTTTTGTTGTGGTTTTTTTTTTAAGAGCCTTTGGACACCATTTTATCATTCAAGCTCAATTTAGTAATAATGAAACAATTGTCTTTAAGGGTGACAGTTTGGTGGCTTGAAGAAAAGACTGTTGTTTCCTCATCTTTACATAGACAGAAAATGCACTGAGGACACCAGGGAATTGTCCCTAAAATGTGAAACAGAAAAGTTTTTAGGAAAACTTGAGTAAACATAAACACAATATTTCCCATATGCATTTTGGAAACGATTCAATAAAAATGGGCTCACTACATTCATTGTCATTTACTTTACAGTAGGTAGCACTTTCCATTTTGAGGGCTTTTAAATCACAGCACAAAATCCATGTCAGCACACACACATGTATTACTTGGAATATGAATCTGAAAGAGACCTCCTGGGTCACTGACACCAGTATGTTTACTGTTTTAGGCAACTATACCATTTATATAATCTGTTCAGTTTTCCAGTGATCAAAAAGAACAAAAATTCATTTATTCTCCTACTACAATACGTTTTAAAAACATATAATAATGTATTCCATCATATTACATATTTAAAAATAGAGCTACCAAAATGAAGCATGGTTTAATTATCATGACTGAAGATATTAATTTGTCTGATTTTGAACACTTAATACTCTTCTTTTTTTTTTAGCTCTCCTAAGAAAAGGAAAAATGTGTAAGTGTATGGTGAGAATGACAAGACACCTTCCTGTGTTCATTTTATAAAATAGGTCCTAATTCCAGAATATTGCTATTTGTTATCACTTTCACTAGGATTGAATGGTATTATCTGATGTTGTTATTTTACAAAAAGGTATTAAATACATAAAAGAAAAATAATTTCTGCAATTATATTTGACAAGGTGATAAGATACCTAACTGGAACCAGCCATTCTGATCACCAGTTGTGTTCTCTATCCTTTGGGCAAGTTGCTTTCTTTCCATCCTCTTTGCTCACTGTCTTAAATATTGAGTTCTGCGGAAAGATTTTCAGTCATGAGTGGCTTTTACTAGGTGTGCTAAACAAACAAGGCGTCCTGTCAGTCTGCCTATTCTCTTCAAATATTTTTGAAGCTATTGGTCAACTGACACTAGATTTTCCATAGCTGGAAGTCAGAAGTCTATAAAGCTGTGTGGTAGTATAGGATTGGGTAGGACCTACATAATCATGATTTCACTGTTTCATGGGATTCCTCTCACTAAGTGACTGTTTTCCACCTAGGAATGAGTGAGTTTTTCCTTTGATGTCTTTTCAAGCACGCTGTTGCAGAACTTTTTGTGCTACAGGCATTCTCCTAATTTTCTCTCTATTTTTCATTAGAGCCAGGCTGTGCTGCTTTATTCACTTGCCAGAAGTGACCTTGAGTTTTCAAAATTTCTTTACCTTTCAGTCCTTTCGTGTATCTGAAGAGAACTGTATTGCCTCTGCTTTCCTGGCTGCTCAAAGTGGGCTCTTTCAGTGTCTACAATGGCTTATAAGTCCCCTTGGGTATCCTAGTAGCCAGCCTCTTCATCTGTTACTATTTGAACAATTTTTTCTTGAATATAGGTGGTCGAATTATGTGCAATATTCTGGACGGTGCCTTGTACGATGACATTAGTAATCCTGTATCACTACTGGAAGTACCTCATCTTCTAGATCCTAGGAGTCCATTTGCCTTTTAGTGGTAACACCAGATTAATAGCTTCTCATCATCTGCTGATTGACAACACACACAGGGTCTTTCCTCTCTATTTTTTCCAGCTGATGAGACACCAGCATAGTTCAGATAGTTTTCTTACTAATCCCTACAAGTATGACCTTGTACTTTATGATAGTACAGTCTACACATAGCTTATTAATACTTTTCTGAATCAGATCATAAGAACATTTAATTAGCATATGCAGACCTGGCTTTACTAGGGTTGAGGGAGGAAATGTGTCTATAGACCCCATCTTCATCTTATATTATGTGTGCTCTCATATTATGTGATACAGATTGGCCATGTGGCTGCACAATCTCCCCACGTAGACTGAGGTTGTATCAGCCCTTGCATTACTACTTGCTATGAAGACCTATATCTCTCCCATTTATGAGATTGCAACCATTGTTTTCTTTAACCAGTTCCTTTCCTGTTTTACAAATATTCCTCTTCTCCACCTATCTAGATACACATTTTATTGTATCAGATTAAAAAAACATAATCTAGGCAGAAAAAAGATTTAGTGGATTTAATGTAGAAGAAAGAAAAATAGAATTATCCTATCCAGAAAAATGAAGGACTTTTATCAGAAAAGTGTAGATTATTTTGCTGTAATATGCCTTAGAGTCCGCAATGCTTTTTAGCATGTCTTCTGTTTCTCTCTGTTAAGATATTCTTTCCTTCAATATCTTCTCTAAAGCCATGCATGCCCCTAAGACCAGTCTGATGAGTTTATAGTTCCTCTAAATTTTATGTTACTACAGTTACTGTTCTCTAGTTGCAGTATTGTCACCAACTCAATTGACTCAAGGAAAAGCATGCTGCATTTGCAATGTGAAACACTTGGTTCCTTCAGGGTACATGAATGGGGATTCTGGCCCTTTCAATCTAAACATATACATCAGGATTCCGCCTCTCTACCTGGGGAGTGTAAGCAAAGAGCTAAACGACCTGTAGCTCCACAGATGGCTGTTAATGGAAGACACCCACCTGCAGAATAGCTGCTCAGATCTGAAACAGCTGAATCTCTCCCCAGAGGCACTTGTCATTTACAGAGAGAAGGAAAATTAGAGTACTAGCTGAAGTTGGGTGGAATCAATCAGGGTCACAGACCTTGGAGCAAGACTGTTCCCCTGGGCCTCTGCAAATATGAGACGCCCTCCAAGGCGTGATGATTTTGTCATTACATGGAGTATAGGAAGGGGCTGTGGGAAGACTGCTGTATCTGTGGAGAAAAGCCAAGGACAAGTGGACACTCATACTCTCCTATGGCCACCAACTTAACAGTCGCTTTTGCTTGACAAAATGTAGCCTGCTAATGGCCACCAAAGTGTTTTCAATTGCACTGGATTCTAGCGTTTGTTGAGCTTTCCCTGAGTGTTCATTAATCTAATTGTGAGGCAAATGCCAACTTCAGACTAAAGGTGACCTAAATGTCGCACCACCCTGTAAGCATTAAAATAAAGAGTGTTCAGGAATTAATGAGCATAGTGGCTACATTTCATATGCATGGCAACTGGTAAATCTCACCTCATGCCTCTTCAACACAAAATCCTCCTCACTCAGCTATGTATTGCCCAGGCAAGTCACTTTTCTTGCAATTGTCAGATACCTGCTTTTTATCAGCTTATAACAAACCACAGAGGCTGTGGATCACAAGAGTTAGGGCTTTTGATTAGCTCTATACAACATGAGAAGTCTCCTTTCCTTCAACAAAACCTGTTCAGCTTCCCTTCCAGTGTTTTCTCTAAAATCACAGGATACACTTGACTTTCCCCTGAAATAACTTGAGAATAGTGAGCTGATTCCTTTTACTTCTCTTTTTATCCTTTGTGAAATGGCAAAGGACAGCCTTGTGACTGACAGGGTAGCAAGAAAAGAGCAGGAAAGGCTGTTTTGAAGGATGACCTGAATTTAGTCAATTAACAGGTTACAGATTTATCTAGGTTTATTTTGAAATAATAAGCAGTCTTAACCACATTTTAACATGTCCGTGGTACATCTGAGAGCAAGAAATTTGGACTGTACCTGCAGTTACAGGAGATAGACTTTGGAGACATGATAAATCATTGCGGGACACATGTATCTTAGATTCTGCTATGACAATAAAAAGCTAATGCAGCCTTTAACTGTAAAAAGGCGATATTTTATGGAAGGAGGGAATTGATTTTGTCTCTGAGGACAGAGCTGTGAAGCTACATACAGACTACCATTTCCAGGTCTAGTCCATATACATTGGGAAGAACAGCTGAAGAAGGGGTTGACAGGGACTTCAGCAGTTAAACTGTGCAGTTTGCAGACAAAGCCGGGCTTCTGGCTGGAAAGGGCAGGGACCTTTTCACTTTAACTGATTGTCTGAGCAGCTGGGTGCTACTCAGCTGATGCTGGGGAGCACCTGTACCATTGCTAGGTGGGAGCAGAGCTGTCAGACAGCTGTTAACAGGAACTTCAGCAGTTAACCCAAAAATCTCACTCCTTAATGGCAATGGTTGTCTCAGAGCCTGTTGTTTTATGGTCAAGCTGGCATTGGTTTTCCCCTTATGCATTACTTTGTACTGATAAATGCTGAGTTTCAGCTGGTGCTTTATGGTACCTAAGATAAGGTACCATAAGACCTTTCAGCATTTCCACACAGTCTTCTGCCTTCTTTACCACTCTGAATAATTTTTTATCAGCAGAAAACTTTGGCATATCTCTCTCTTAAGTACAGACCACTACTGTGACCTCGGGCATCAGTATAATTTTTAGGTACTTTTGTGAAATACAGGATTTTAGTTCTCAGTAGACTTCAATGCTTTAGTAATACATAAATTACTAGGTGCCCAGTAATAATCAGGATTATATCTTTCTGACATTAAATGTTGTGAAAATTTAAAATGTATTGAGTCCTTATTTCTGTACTGAGACCTCAAATCACAATACTCTGTATCTGAATATATGACACCTTGTTTCCTATGTATATATATCATATGTCCTGTCACTCTGCACCATAGTCATTCCAGCTTCCTATGTGTTCTGTAATCCTCTTTATTCAAGTACTTTTTATGTTCTCCCATATCTTTCACTTATATGTGTTAAAACAGGACATATTGTGGCTGGTTACAAACTACATATTTACAGATTGGCAAGCTGCCATACATGCCCAGGTGAACCAGTTAACTTACACCGTTTAAATATGTAAGGAATGAGTTTGGTTTGTCTTTTCCTCAACTAGAAGAATAAATTGGAATAGTTCTTTTGTTCAATCACCTAAACATTTGACAGAAGTGTAGAAAATTATTATCTTGGGTATTTCTTAACACACTTATGTGTTAAATTTGGTTGAAGTTTGCCATAAGGATGAAAAATTATTAAAGCCAGATAAATGCATAACTAGCACAAGAGCGTAAACCATGCTGGCTTAGGAGACAAGGTTTGTGCAAGGAAGGGGCATGCTGCTGCCATCACTGCCCCCAGTACCTACCTGTTAAGTTAGTAAGTGTGTGGAGAAAGTCTAGAAGATACCACATGGTGAGGGTTTTAGGACTTGGAAATGATGGCAAAGACCAAAAGGGAGTCGTCTTTCCCACCCTAAGTGCATGAGTGAGGGTGCAACCGTTTATTGTAGGGAGGAGGAAGTGATCAGGAAAGAATGATTTGGTCCATAAGTCTCAATGTTTTTGAGCTTGAGGACATCAGCAGGCCTTGAACTTCTCCTGCTATATCCCATGGTTACAGTGTCCCCATAACATTTGTTGTCTTTCTTGGTTTTCATGCTGCATGTGTGGTAGCAATTAAACAATGAATGTTGCTGATAACTAAAACTCTCACTGCTCTGTACTTCAGTTTAATCCATATGTGCCAACTTCGCCTTTTGGCAGCAGGTACCTATAGTTTCAGAAAATCTCCAAAACTCATTTCACAGCTTTGGAGAGAGTACAGTTGAGCTCTTGGGGCTTATTAAGGGCATTTTCCCATTAAAATTCTGTATGCAGTGGAACTGGCTGTCCCTGCTTCAGAAGAAAGTTTGACAGGCAGCCATATTTGACAGCTGTATGGCTTAATGTGGATAAGTCTCTTAATAACTGACTTAAGCCTTGAACTTTTAAGACTGCCTAGTGATGTCAAATAAGAAAACAATTTTCAGCTTGTCATGCTGAATAATTGTTGACATTGTACTACCATTTTCTTCCACCTTCAGCCTGCCAGCAAAGAGCTGTGGGGAATTCTAGCTATCCAACTAACTTTACTATTAATAAAATCCGTGTATTTTATTTTCTATCAAATGCATAGCATTTTGCAGTTGCTAAAGCAGTTATATCATCACAATACACTGAGGCTGCAATTAAAATTTAAAAAAGTTTTTGCTTGATCTTTCTTGTGGGAGAAGAAAGTAGATGATAGTGAATAGCAATGATCCAGTGAAGAGTTAATCTATGAAAAACGTTTCCTTTTTCCTCAATCTATTAATGATTTTCTCCAAATCTCTTGTATTTCTCTGATCACATTATAAAATAAACATCAAAACACCTGATAGAGATTTAAGAATGTATGCATTCTGTGCTATTAACAGATAATAAAAAGTGAGAAATTTCAATAAATATATACACATATCAAGAAATACAGGTTTGTCAGTCTACAGTAATTTCAAGTAGCATGCTCTAACTTTGAAATTTAGGGGAATCTGACAAGGTCTCATGCTTTCATAAAATTTGGATACTACTTCCTTCCTGCAAGTGCTTATCTTAATAATTACCATATCATTACTGAAATGGCTGCTCTTTCAAGGTCATTTTTTTATTAACATGTTTTTCTAGTAGCCGGCCATTTATATTTGGCCAGGATGAGCTCTCATGCAATGTGGCGAGTGGTTATTGCAGTTTTCTCCCTCCCATCTATATGATACTTTCCAGCTAAAGTACACACGAGATAGAAAGGGATTCCTCAGCAATGACAAATGAAATAATGGTGACAGAAGGATTTTCAATTTATCAGAAACAGGCATAATGAAATCTAATAGCTGGAAGAGAAGGCAGAGACAGTCTTATTAGAAATAGGGTGTGCAGTTTTTAAAATGAGGGATATCTGTCTATTGGAAAAGCATACCTTAAAATGCAGTGAGATCTGTGTTTTATGGAATCTTTATATATAAAAATGGATGGCTTTCTAAAATACATGTTCTAACTTCAGGAGAAAATATGAGCTGCTTGTAGATTTTTTTTTTTCAGTGACATTTTCTGTTCTGTTCAGTAGATCAAAAAAAAAATGATCACAGTAGTCGTTTTCTCATTTCCAAGCTGATGAATATATGTTCTACTGGTCATCAAAACTTTCACTTTTGAACAAAATGAAGAGGGAGGGGAAACCATCAAGGTGATATACCTTGATATTTTTTTCTTTTTATTTTAATCCTGTCTCACTTTGACCCTTTTTATTTTTTGTCTGCTGAGGAGACTCCTAGAGATATCTTTCAACCAGAAGAAAAATTTCTTATTTTGAAAAAAAAAAAAAAAAAGTGAAAAGTTTTAAATAGATTTCCATTTAGAGATAGGCAGTTAAAAATTAAAAAAACAATCTGTATTTGTTTGAGTTATTATTTTATAACATTCTTTTTATGATGAACCAGCACAAATTGTGCTTTACATGTGGTGGGTGGCAACCTCTTAAGTATCTAGTCCAGAAACTTCAAAGACGAGTAATAGAAGTTCAATTGCATCTACAGCAGGTCAAAAGAAAGGTGATCAGTAAATATCCAAACATCTTTTCATGAGAGATGAAGATGGCCTTTCCTATCACTAGTTCAAAATTTTTGTTGCAATAGTATTTTTGGAAGGAAGCGTTAATAAGGAGACAGAACTGTTTTTATGGATGGTATTTTGCTGATTTTTTTCATCATCTCACATGGCTTTCTTCCAGTTGAGCATGGTTTTTTTAAGAATTGTTTTATGTGTATAAAATGAGTTAACAGAGTTTGTGTCTCCTCCTTTTGTGTCTAGAGATCTAGTCATGCCTTTCACATTTACAGTAGTTTCCCGTTTTTTCTGATTCACAGCCCCTGATGGGAGGGAGGGTCATAGCTCTAGTGAAGGCTTTTCAGGGCAATATTACTCATGGTGGATTTGGAGATTGCTTCCTATAAGAGCTGTGTCCACATATGAATGACCCCATAATCTTAACTCCAGAAATTTCTGCTAGGTAAACTCATCCATCAGATGGATCAGAGAGACTAGCACTAGAGACATAAACCTTCTCGACATGCTTTACTACTTCATGGGTTTATAACCTGGGAAGGCAAAGATTTTATTATTTTGTTTTAATTTCTCTTGGCCTCAGGTATACATAATATTGCTGTTAATATGTATATGCACTTCTGCAAAAGGACATTCCTATGTGTAAATAACACATTTATTGATATAAATGCAAAAAGCTGATAGAGAAGAATTTTTTCCCCATTGAAGTGCTAATGCAAAATTTACAAAGTGTTTTTGTAAAAAGAATTGTTTTGGAATTTGAAGTGGTGCTTCATGCCCTTTTCTCCCCTAAAGGGACTGCAGTTAAAGGACATCTCTTTAATTGCAGTTTGAGATAATACTCTCCAAGTGCTAGGTACAGGGCAGCCAAGGTAACATGGAGCTATTAGCAGGTGGCTGGACCAGCTGGAGTAGAATTGCCACCTGCTACAACATTCACCATTAATTAACTAACTCATCATTAATTGCATGGCCTTCTAACTAAGATCATGTGCAATATTTGTATACTATCTAATAAAATCTTTGCCTCAGAATGATAAATCTGAACTTTCAGGGAGACTGGTTGCAGCCTAATGCTGCAGATGTCAGATGTATCTTCAGAAAGAAGCAAACATCCCAGAAATGCTGAGTTCATAGAACCAGGTCTCAAAGCACCAAGTCAAATATCCTTTAGAGTCAGTGGGGTAACATCAGATTTTGCTTTCTGAGAATTGCAATCTGGAGGGCTGTGTTGAAAGCAGCTTCATCGCGGCATGATGATCTACTTCTCTTGAGACAGAAGATGATTATCAACAAGAGACCATGCTCTGTCCTACTCTACTGTAATACTAATCAAAAGCAGCTTTGTTAGCAATTCAGGAGTTGCTCTTCTTTTGGCTTCTGTCAGATGGTCAGTTGTTCTCTTTTGTGACCCATAGACCAGATACTTGGGGCTCTCCCCCTTGCAAATGACTGTCAGTCATTTTGCAGAGCAAGACAACTCAAAGAAGCAGGGGTTCAAGTATGAGCAACAGGCATGGATTTGAACATGCAAAATAACTTTTTAAAGTTCATTTGGGAGATCTTAATGATTTCTAATGCAACTTCTTAAATTTCACATGAAAAATAGGCTCGCTACTTCTTAAATATTTGCTGGTGAAAGGACTGGAGAGATCTTCAGAAATCCAGCTGCTAAACCAGCATTGGTAGTATTTGAAGACTGAATGCGTAATGCTTTTATATTACCAAAAAGGAACAATTTTTGAACTTTAGCTTTGATGAGAATGTCCTGTCAGTGCTCAGCCACCATATGAGTAGCTGAGACTGCTTCTGTGCAGCACCCCTGAAAGAGAAATCCAGGGAAGGCAATTTTGTCCTTTGTGCCTGTATACATATTGAAATCTTTACTCCGCTAAAACAAACCATTAATGTAGCCCAGTGATGTAAATCCAACATTTTCAGGTCCAGTTCTACCATCCATCTAAATCAAGTTCAAGTCCAAGTGGGAAGTTAGTGGTAGGGACACTTCATGCATGTTTTCTGCCCTTGTTTCTCCCAGAGAATTTAGCTTGGCGTTTCCTATGACCTTGTTTGGCTCACCATCAGAAGACATTGCTGTTTCTTTAGAATAAGTAATATAATAAACCTGACAAGCTCTGAGGAACAGTGAACTTTTGCATTTCAGATTAATCTAAGGCCAGTCCATTCTGATCCTTAAATGCTGCTCTTGCTATGATGCTGAATATAATTTCTTAGACTGATATACTCAAACTTCTAGCTTTCCAGTAATTAGTGTCCTCCTGAAAATAGGTTCTTTTTTCTTTATTTTCAATCACAATATAAAATTAAAGTTCAGAAGGGAAGCTCTACATCTTATTTACGGATTGAAGAGTATGTGATAGCCAATGATTATGATTTTAAAATACTGCTTACTTTGAATTAAAAAATTACAGGTGCTCTTAGTTTGAATTATTTATTTTTTGATTTTGGAATGGAAACTGTTATAAATATGCGAGTAATTTGAGAATGCAATGGACTTAGTTTTCAATTTTTTGTCATAAACAGAAATAACAGGAAAAACAGAAGTACAGAACTTAAATAAAATTACTAAAGAAAATAAAAAAAGAAAGTAACAAACCATTATAAAGGGCACAAATTGAGCAGGAAACCCACAAGTCTTGGACAGAGAGAGAAACTGCATATGAAAAAAAGTAACTTTATGTTTACTTAAATCTACAGACTAAGGACAGTGTTGCTTGCTGCATGACTACTTTAAAGAGAACAGAAAAACAATTGTTTTGACCAGAAGCATTTTAATGTACCTTGCTACACCTTTTGGTTCTGTTCTCAGTTGAGTTGACAAGCTTTGTCTTGCAAGCTACTGAGGTGATTCAAAGTCCCTGAGCAAAGGAACAAGATAATTATCCTGATTTGGAAAGGGAATAGCTGTTCAGACAAAAAGCAGCATTTCATAAAACATTGGCCCCTTTTCACTAAAAATGAGTGGGGTTTTCTTTCTCAGGAATGTGCAGCTTTCTTTGGAACAGAAGCAGTAGCAATACAGATAATGTGTTTAACAGCTAGGAAGCCTGACAGCTGGTATATGTTTGTGGGTTTAGGCTATTTTATTTTTTTCTTTTGTTTTAAAGCCAGTACACTTTTCATAAAAGG
>VXAK01030236.1:0-17484 GCA_013399435.1 Arenaria interpres | reverse complement strand
CACCACTTTAGTGACCCTGGTTCTAACCTGTCCCCCTTCAAATCTAGTTTAAAGCCCTCTCAATGAGCCCTGCTAACTCCTGTCCCAGTATCCTTTTTCCCCTTTGGCTTAGGCTTCCCCCACCTGCTGCCAGCATTCCTGGTGACCTGTAGGTCAGCCCGTGCTTGAAGAATCCAAAGTCCTGCCTTTTACTCCAGCCTTTTAGCCATGAGTTGAATTGTTGTTTTTTCCTATTTATCCCTTCATCCATCCCTATGCCTGGTGGGATAGAAGAGAACACACCCTGTGCTCCTGACCCTTTGACTAGTCAAACAAGCAAGTGCACTGAAACAATACCAACGAATGGTACGCATTGTATTGGTGAACAACGAAAACTGTATGTACAGTGCTGCCCCGGTAAATCTATGCATGTCTGTGTTTACATCTAGGTAAATCTTTTATTATTCTGCTCAGTCATTATTGCTGTAGGTAAATAGCTCTGTATCACCGTCATTCTTGAAAGTGAGTAGACTGGTGCATGTTACCAGGCTGCAAGGAGAATGAATTTTTGAGCAGATAAATAACACACACTTACAATTGCTAAATTTGATTGAAAAGTACCAATTCAGTGCCTTCTAGCAGATATAGTCCATATACCACTGCTCTGGTTTTTTGCAGCCTGTGGGGTTCTTTGGCAGGATCATGTCTCCTCCTCTGCTCTTCTGCTTGTCTGAGCCATTGCATTAAAGAAAAGGAGGACTGTCCACAGTACTTCTCGTTATAGGTGATGTGTCTGGCCAGAAATCAGAGCCCAAGGAGAGAGGACACCCAAACTACATCTCCTAAAATCACTTAGGAAGAAACTCTGATTTTCTGGAGGGGAGGAGGAAATACTTATATTAAAAAAATTATTATATTGATAGCTCTTGTTTGGGAATGGATTATGGATCTTTCTGGTTTTTGATGAACTGTTGTGTACTCCCAGAGAAACGAGACGCTACACTTATTGTTGCATCAAAGCAACATTTCCCCCCCCCAGAATATAGCTTCAGTGGAAAATTTTTGACCAGGCTTACTCGCAACAGAGAATAAACACAAGGGGAACACAAGGTAAAAGGTATGCATGGTTTTTTTCAGGATGCTATAAGAATTTTGCAAGATGACGATAGTGAGGAAAGAAGAATTTTGCACAGATAAAAAAAAACAACCTATGCTTTTCAAATGACACACGCTACCAGTCCCAGTTAATTAAGGAGTTTATAAATGACTGCTGTTGTTGCTGAAGCTCTGCTTAATCTGAGATATCACATCATGGGGAACTGAACAAAAATTTCTTTCTGCTCAGCTTGACAGATACCAGACTACTGTTGGGACAGTTCAGAGGAGTAAAACTGCTTCAAAGAGATACGCTCACAATGCATAGTTATAAAGCAATTTTCTATTTACTGCAAAAAGTAGGAAGAAGATGCAACACTGAAATAGATGGGTCTATAAAAGCTCTTTAGTAGTCTGTGAACTTTATGTTACAACAGTAGAGTCCCTCTCCATTAACTGATGGGCTGAAAGGATTGGGAAAAAACCATCTTTAGCTATACTGAAAATTATAAACTTGATAGGTCTTAGACCCCCAGTTCTTATTGACTTTCAATTCTTAATCTTTTCTACGATAACCTTTTTTCTCTCACTGAATTTTCTAATTAAGCTATTTAATCAAATTCATTTTCCACATTTTATTTTTAAAGAAAAGATGTAATAAAAGCTAAACAAACAACAACAAAAACGCCCAAACTCTTTGACTCATTCCTTTTAATCACTGTGGGTCCTTCTGGTAGTAACTTTTTGAGTTCTTAGAACTGCTTGGTTCCAAAGATCCTTGATCCCTTGGGGCACTGCTGTGCAGGCAGATGAGTAATTAAAGACAAGGGAAGATCAAATGGACTGTACACTCATTTCATTCAGAGGTGCTTAAGCTGCTTCAGATGGCCTTGCCTATGCTGAAGAACTATTACCAGAAAATCCCATCACTACCAAAGCTATTTCAGCTTCACTAGCAACAGTATTGCTTTGAATTTTAGAGTAGATTGCTCTGTAAGAGCAGTACTTTCAAACATACGCACTCATATCCTATGTTAGCATCTATTTCTGTTACGGTAGATTTTATTTGTTTATTGCAAAATGTCCTTTAGCATAAACAACAATTCTTAGTCTCTCCAAATCCTACGGGCAACCTTTATTCAGTCTTCTATGCTTTTAAGGAACGGCTCCACTTTTCTTCTAAACAGGTGAAATAAACTGTTAACAATACTGATATTTAAATTGACCTTTAGAGAGAGACAACAAATACACTCTCACTGACACAGGGGAGCGTTGTCCAAACTATCTATCTTTTCCTTAGAGGCTCTGTATACAGCTAACTCAGCAATGCATTTAGACCTTGCTCATACTGTAAGATAAATTATATTTCAAATTAAAGTCAAGAATTTCCAGGTTCTTTTTAACCACAAGAAGGGAAAAGAGATCTCTTCTTGCTTCTTCTAGATGTGCCACACATCTTCAGAGCATGAGGTACATACAGGTCAGTTTTCCAGTCTGTATTTTGCTCAAGGGACATGTGGAAGTGTGGTATCGAGCTTCTGAGTTAATATTTGCAATACTAATTTCTCATTGCCTAAGACGATAGTGGCAAAAATCCCACTGAACGGCACTTCTCAGCTAGGGTATGTCCTTCATGTACATAAGGGCTTTCAGGCATAGGCCTTTTCATTGAACTTTAAGCAGCAAAACATAACAATGAAACAGTGAAGCAATATAAAATAAATACACAACTTGAAAGTGTACCGTGAAATAAAAAGAGACCTACTGGTCTGCCAAGCCCAGCTCTGTTTAGCAAAGAAGACAGGAAGAAATATTTTGCCTACCTTCCTAAATAAATAATTACACAGCTCTCATCCTAATTAAAACAGCACAAAGACAACATTTTGATCTCTGCTGTTGGACTCATTACTCTGAGGTGCTTTTCCTTAGAATACTGGATGAGATGACATTAGAACTGGTCAAATACACTGAATATAAATCTGTTATAATCTGCGACTCATGGAGCAGTCACAGATCACTGAGCCTTAGTGGTGTTTCAGGTTTTCTTTTTTTTCCCCCCCCTGTCTCTTTTTTCTTCACTGTCTACCAGCATAATGGGCCCTTTTGCCCTTTATGTTATATTGTTGTGTTATTTGCATTTTCTACTTCACGCAGAGAGAGCTGCCTAATTAGGAAGACCAGAGTGAGCTTCTAGAATATTGCTGTTTAATACTGTTAGTTTATCTGTTAATTAATGTGCTACTCTTTCCAATCTAATTAGATTTTTTTACTGCAAAGATAAGTCAGTGAAATCATTACAAAGAAATACAGAAGGAGGAGGTTGGTGGGAGGTTCAGAAATATTTATTGGTAGAATTTGTTACGTGTGATGTACATAGATTTGTTATTGTCTCCTCTTCTTTCACTCATGTCCACAACCTTATCAGGCTTTTGTCAAGTAGGATGCAGTTCATTTCCCATAAATAATTCTTATTCCTGCCACTGAGCTTCTTCACTTCCCTATCTCTGTCTCCGCTGTGCCCCATCTTATTCTTTTCCTGCTTCTTCCTCAATTTTAACAGCAAGGCTATCTCTTTTTATGTGTTTGCAGTTCACAATTAAGTGCCTTCAAGTTTATTTATGACTTTTGTGAAGTCATACAAAGATGACACTTCATGGATACAGTTCTAAAGGGCCGGAGTGCACGTACTGACAAGAACTGGAGATGAAATCATAGTCTTGTATTTTACTTACAATACTATAAAAATATGAAAAAGAAACATGAAAGATGCTGGCCAAACCAACCTCCTCTTCTTGAGAATTTCACTTCCATTACGGTTGCCCTTTTTCCGGTTGCTTCCCAAGGGCCAGGCCAGCTGAGAGGCAGTAGTGGTGGTGGGAAATAAGTTCGGATCCCACTGATCAGTACTGCTCACACCTTTCAGGACTCACTTGGCAGGAAGTTTCTCTAGAAACAACTGGTATCATCCTGGAAATTACTGAAAATTGAATTACTGCTCAGTGATGCACGATAGTAGAATATGTGCTGTACTTATGAGAAGATTCTTCTTCTAAATGGAAATAAACCTATTTGTACCATTTTTGAATAGTGAAAACAACCATTTAATTAACTTTTGATTCTTCTTGTAAGCTGTTGTATATGTCACAAATAGGAATCTAGGACCTATGAAGGAAATAGAATAATATCTAGGGCTTCATTCTGACATCAAAAGCTATGAAATGTCTGAAACTAAGGAGAATCTTACTTTTGTCATTAAGATTCAGAAATACTTTAAATATGATGAGCACAAAAAATAAAGGGGATCAACAAAATGCAGTACACTTGCAAGAGCAGTCTATACAATTTAGAATAAGTCACAGAACCACAGAATGCTATGGGGTTGGAAGGGACCTCTGGAGATCATCTAGTCCAACCCCCTGCCAAAGCAGGTCCACCCAGAGCAGGTCCCACAGGAACATGTCCAGGCAGGTTTGAATGTCTCCAGAGAAGGAGACTCCACCACCTCCCTGGGCAGCCTCTGCCAGGGCTCTGCCACCCTCACAGGAAAGAAGTTCCTCCTCATGTTTACATGGAACTTCTTACATTCAAGTTTGTGCCCATTTCCTCTTGTCCTGTCCTTGGGCACCACTGAAAAAAGACTGGCCCCATTCTCCTGACCCCCTTCCTTTAAGTATTTACAGGCGTTGATCAGATACCCCCTCAGTCTCCTCCAGACTAAAAAGACCCAAGTCCCTCAGCCCCCTCGTAAGAGGGGCTCCAGGCCCCTAATCACCTTTGTAGCCCTATACAATGGAATAATTTGGAACGACTAAAGCATTTCGTATGTCAAATTGCATAGATCATAGAATCACAGAATCTTCTAGGTTGGAAGTTACCTTTAAGATCATCAAGTGGGACCATCAACTTAATACTGACAAAAGCATCACTAAACCATGTTTCTAAGCACCACATCTATCCATCTTTTAAATACCTCCAAGGATGGTGATTCCACCACTTCCCTGGGAAGCCTGTCCCAATGTTTGATAACTCTTTTGTTGAAGAAACTTTTCCTAATATCCAATCTAAACCCTGGCATCACTTTAGGATGAGATGGGAAATGGTGCATCAGTACATCTTGACTTACTGGAAAAAAAATTATTTACAATGTTTAATGATGCTCCTTTATTGTCCGTCACTCAGAAGTGGCTTTTCTTCTATCATAAACAGATTCTATTTAATGCACAAAAAAATTTTTTCTCTCTGCACTGACACCTTGGATCTTTAGCCCATAATAATACTGAAGAACCTAGAACATGGCCTAAAGTATAATTCTGTGATTGCAATGAGTTGTTGCGACCAGTAGAAGGGAAAGTACAAATCCTTGTTAAGTGTGATTATATATTATTTTAATCATTTTTAGAGTAGACTAATGAATTGGATTAAATGTCTAATAGTTTGATAAAATAAAATAAGACAGCAAGCAACTGGCATCACTGTCTTGTTGGATTTTAGGTGGCTTATGCTGATGAAATACACTAGGAAATTCTGCTTTGTTTTTTCTAAAAGTTATTTTTGCTCATTCCTGCCCACTAAGAGAGCTGTAGGATAAAGCTGAGGACTCTTTTTTATGACAGAGTTAGTTTTTTCAGTACAATTTCTGATAAAAATCTTAAACAGTTTAAAGCAAAAAAAAAAAATTATAGAAAACCGCAACCCCCCCGTAAAATCTAAAATATGACACCAAATACACTAGTTCCTTGGTGCCATAAAAGCAAAGAGAAAAGGTCATTAAAATATTCTATTTTGTAATTACATATGTAAGTCTTTATTTTGAATTTTTACTCTGATAATATTTGGGCTTGTAAAGTCAGATCTAACTCATATCTCATGTTCTTATTATAGAAACAAAAGTGCTTCTTGGATAACTGAAAATTATGTGCTTCACTGAGCATATTTTCTATCTTCAGAGGTGGCATGTAGCTTATTATGGAAAAACATTTAAATGTAACACCACTACAAGTAAGAAATAGAAATGATTCCTCAAAATATCTGAAATGTAAGATTTCTGAAGCCTGGAAAAAAAAATTTACTCTGACCTATGTTGTTCTCAATAGCAGTGTCTGGGGAGAGACATATCTTTGTATTCATCATGTGAAGTCCAGATTTGTAATAGTACTGCACATCCTGAAGATCCAGAACCACAGCTAGAACAATTTTCAAAATTATGAAGACATACTCCCATTTGAGAAAATATTAATCTTTAGAATCTATATGCTTTACAGATACAGCCATGAGTACTCCGATGTAAATAATTCCAAGAATTGTAAAGAACAGTTCATTTTAGACTAAAATAAATGTTGCTAGACTATCTTCACAATAGTTATGATTGTATGATATATGACATTATATATCATACCATTAGATACATGCTACTTATATCTATTAACAATCTGATAGATATCTTTTAATCTTAACTAAGATAGTTAAGATATTTTTAACTCTCTTTTTGATAACTAGAAGGTATCTATCTTTTAGTTAACTTTTGATAGTTATCAAAAAGGATCTTTTTGTCTTCGATCCTCCAATCTTTGGAGGTTTGAAGACAAAATTCAAAAGTAAAAACAGTCAGATGGAAATGACCTCTCTTAGAATTAGACTTGATTAGAAACTAATTGCCACAGAAATCCTAATAAACACAAGAAAATGTATACCTACTTTAAGGTTCCTCCTAAAGTTTGGCCCTACAACAGAGCAGAATGGAGGAAGGAACATGCTGTCTTGTGAACAGCCCTCACCACTCCTAATACCATCTCCTTTTCTTTGTTGCTTTCCAGAGTATTCCTGACAGTCTGTCCAAGGCTCTGACCTATGATGAGCTCATACTCATCATTATGGCCCATAGTACAAATTTAAAGTGGTTCACCACAAATAATCTCAACTAGTGACTCAATATACTTAATTGTCTGTCAGAATTATACCCTGGGGAGGTAATCTGCATCTTCAACAAGATGAACTAGAACAGAGGAGCACCTAATACATGCTGGCAGACGCACGACTGGGGTAGTGTTTGTTCTCAAAGTCCTCTGCAGAAATATAATTTTAAAAATGTATTTAATCACCTTGTAATGGTAGGAAACAGTATCTCTGATAACTATAAGGAATTGAAGAAATGTCCACTTCGTTCTACTGTCTGCATTAAGGATATATATATATGCATCCAGACCTAGGTTGATACTCAAGAAAGCAGATGGAAGAGAAGAGGAGGTCTTTATCACGTCTGAAATGCCGTTTTTATCAGGCTGCACCAAGAGTCGGGGTACTACAGGACTTCTCCCTGCTTTCTAATGATCATCAGAGAATTCTTACTACAAATAGGTGTCAAGTTTAGAATTTAAATATGAAAAGAAATGTATCCTGCAACACGCTGAAAAGAAAATCATCTTACATCACTCCATCGCTCCATTTCTAATTTTAAGTTCCTCCCTTGTGTAGTTTAGGCCACACTCAAACACAAACAAAATCCTTACGCCCAGGAAAATAACCACCACCACTGCTAAGCTACTAGACAAGATTAAATCGTATAATTTATGTATTCTTCTTTTAATATATCGATCCCAGTACAACACTTGCTGGCTGAATCTATAGTTTATAAATTATGTCTTCAGCCTTATTGTTCAAAATCTTATTATTTTCTAGCCCTTGAGCAACTAGAGAACATACTGATAGTCATTTAGACTCCAATTGATAATACCTGGGGCCTGAGAATATGAATCTTTTTTATAGTTTATTGATTTATTATATATATGACTTTCTTTTGGCAAAGTCAGGATCTAACACTAATATTTTGTATCCGAAGCATTCGACTGTGTTTACAAATTGAACATCAGAATAGTTTTTCCCGCCTGTCTCTTTCTCAGGCTTTCATGACCACACACCATTTGACAGTGCACAATATAAATGTTCCTGAACATATAAATGAAAGCAAAATACAGTACACTAAATATATCAAGCACTGGAGTGGAGCTCTTACTGATGACCGAGGGACTGCAGAGGAGCTGTGCCTGGCGGGAGGCAAGGCTTCAGCGCGGGGGAACTCTCGGGTGCCAGTGCAAGAAGGTTCACTGGGCTGTGTCTGCTATGGCACGTGCATGCTGGAAATATTCCGCTTTTTAAATGCACCTAAATTGCTGTCCATTTTACCCGAGGGTCAAAGCCCATCCTGTTCTCCCTCTGTCCCTGTTTCAGCTCAGCCACAGATTAAGCTGACCAGCACAATCTGATGGAAGCTAACAGCACATTTCTCTCTTCTGCCTATCTCAGTTCTCCTTATATCCTTTCCTGCCCTATATGTATATAGTTTCATTTTCTTTGTAAAATCCACATTGCTTTTGGACAGCTTCCAAATTATTACAACGGTGTTTTAGGAAGAAGACATCTTACAAGTGTGGGTGTTGCCATTACCAATGGACATACAGTAACAGATCTCAAATAAGAGCCTGATACAACTAGTACTGAGCTGCTACAAAAGAAGTAAGCCTTTGTATAAATAGGTTTGGTGGGTTTTTTTCTTAATTTCTGCTTACATAGTGCACGCAGTTGAAGAATAATGTTATTCTTACAAATATTGTATAATATTACAAATAACTTTGCTATTCTAACAGAGTATCTCATGCCCGTTGAACTGCAACATAAGTGGTTTTTTTGGATTTCTTAAAAATACTTACCTTTTCTTCTGGTGAACCATAACAAATGGCAACTCGATGACATTTATTAGGTAATGTAATAAAACTGAATTACTACAGATTCCAAGAAAACAAATCTCTGGATGTTGTCAGAATTTCTTTCTGCTTTGATATTGCATTCATGGCAATAAAAAAGGAATATTTTACAATACTTCCTTTTCACTATGCAATACATAAACATATAATAACATACTTGAATTTAAATTTTTACTCTCTGAAAAATTTCAAGGGTTTAGAAATGTTTCATTCACTTCTTTTTAATGGGCATCTGGTGAACTTCACGGTGTTTCAGAAACAGCTGTCACTTGCCCGGGTTCTGTGATAATGAGACCAGAAACCTGGTTGTCCTTTGCTTTGCTCTTTACAGTCCTCTTGCTAAAGATCAGAAGCACGTGGAACCGGGGAGCTCTGGCTCTTTCAAGACACTTTGACTCTGCCAGAACCTCCGAGGAAGTAGACGTGAGCATGATGCAAATATACCCTACAGGAACAGTATTCTGCAAAAAATATTCTTTTTGTGTATAATATAAATCTATGGGTAACTGTGCTCTTTTTAGCAAATATACACTTGCATTTCAAATAAGAATGCTACTTATTTTGCCATACATAGACAAATAGCATAAGACACCAGAAGCTCATAAATCCTGTTAACCAAGCTCATGCACCTGTTCAGAACAAAGCTATGAGATGATCCTTAAATGATCTCTTTTTTTCATAATTAATGTCATACATGTTTTAGGTAAGTAATTTTTACAGACTCTGCTGCTGATTTATCTGTTTCAGCTGAGCGCAGCATTGCATTTGAGTCTACTGGAATCTGCATCTTGCTGACTAACTAGAGAATTATTAATAGTTTTACAAAATTCAAATAGTTTGAAAAAACTGAAGGTGGAACGTAAGTCTTCTAGGATAACCACGAAACAAAAAGGGCATTTTCTTAAAAGCATATTCAGTAAAAAGAAATTCTCAAGAACAGAATCATTTCTATAAAATAAATAAAAAGTCTTAGAAGACTCCTCTAGAGGAACTGGAATGCTTTTGTGCATAATTATTCCATGACAGAGATAAATTACTAACTTTGTACAGCATGGGAACAATAAAAAAGTGCTAGATGGGAAATACGGATCTAATTTAATACCGTATTTTGTTAGTAATGCTAAATTCCACTTAAGATTTTTCAGAGAATCTAGCGTTACATGTCTGAATGTTGGCATGCTTAACATTTTTAGGTATTTTCATGCTTCTTCCAGCTACCTATCTACATCACCAGTAATTTTATCTTTTAAAAAACCAGAGCGCACTGAAAAATTACACTAGAAAATTAGGAAACATACCAAGGAAGTCCAATAAAACATATGGAACAGTTTTACTTCTGTGAAACATTTCTGTTATTCAGAGAAAGTGCTGAAGGGTGTGGTCAGGCAGAAAATGTTTAATTATTATTACAGGCAAACTGCAGTGGGTAGATACAAAGGGAGCAAAGACTCTTTAGCTTATCCAATACATAACTGACTTTCTGCCAAGAATGGCTCCTGTGAAAGAAAATACTTCATTACTAATTCTAGACTCTGCCTTTATGTAAGGGAAATTAATGGGAATTTTTTCTTGCTAAGAAATGCTGAACAAGTCTCTTCATTAACATCTAATTCATAGCTCCCGAATAGAAATACAGAAGAACATGAGGAATATGATTAGCTACACAGATGCAAGAAAACAGAGAAGAGAATACAAGTTGCTCCAAATTTAACCTACTGTGTCATGAAATTGCAGATCATCCAAAATGAAAACCAACAGATATGAGTACCTAATGAACTGTATGAGACAGTCAGAGACAAAGGAAAAGAACCTCCAAACTCTTCAAAAAATAAAGTTTTAAATAATTCTTTTGAGCACTGTGATGCTGTTTTAACAGCACATTCTTAATTTGCACAGTACATAAATCTGATTTGGTTCATATTGTTTATGTTTTTGTGAAAAAAACATCTGGAGGTCTAAGAATTAAACTCTTTTCCCTTAGTGTTAGCTTCTATAAGGCCGCCAGCAATATTTTTTGTTGGCAAGAGTTCCAACATTTAAGCTTCATTTAGACCTTTCCAGTGTGAAATATTTTCAGTATTTTGTGCTTCACTCATGCTGGAATGGTAACCTTGAAGGAGCCAAGCTGGTCATTTGGTCCTCTTGAGAAAAAGCTGATCACTATGAAAAACAGACACCTGGTAGGTACTCTTCACGCATAGTCACTTTTGTTTTGCTGACACAAAGACAGTCCGACAAAGTAACTAATGGATCTTATTCTAATAACTACATGACTACCATTTTTGAATTCAGGGTCAAAGCATATGACAGTAGCTTATCCAGCAGCATGAAAAGCCATGCTGGTTTCAGCTTAACTAACAGGCTAAATGGAAGTTTGTTGCAAAAAATAAGAGAGTGATAAGAAGAAAAACCAGAATATTTCACAAAAAGATTTAAAGAAGGAATTACAGAAAACACAGAATGTAGCAACTTCAGTTGGTGAAAAAATTACAGTCCTCCTATAATGCAGCTTTATACGTTTCAAAATTTTATGTAGCTAATGTGCAGTTGATTTAAGAACAATCCCATTGACATTGAGTTGCCCCAGTACTAGTATCGTTTCTATTTTGAAGGTTCCTTTTGCAAAGCAAATAACTATCCCTGCAGGTCACAAATGTAGATCACTACAGTCAAGACTGATATGGAAAAGGGCTTTTCTAGTAATCTAGTACCCTGTTATGGATAGGTATATAGGATATAACCCAGGTAATTCTGTAAGCTGAGACCCATCTGACACTGAAAAGCAAATGTCCAATTATGGCCACATTCTGTAAAAACTATTTCTAGTTAAGTATCAAAAGAGTCAGAGTAATCCTATTCCTTTTACGTAGGCAGTTAAATTGAACGCTTTCAGGAAGAATTTTTCAATACAAAGTTCCCAAAATTGATTCCTAAATGCTGACAAGCCTTTATGCAAGTGTGTGAAATGGCACACATGAATTATTCAAAGTGTTTAAAACAAGCAGTGTGCAATATTTGCAGTGAGATTTATAGGCACAGAGAACTTTGAAAAAAAAGTTTTTTTCACCCAAGTCTTCAAACACAGTCAGAAATTTGGGATTAGGCATGCAAACTTTGATAGCAGCATTTATTGTTTTCACCATATAACAAGAATACATCCTAAAATCCTAGTCTTCATTCTGGAAGAGAAGGTATAGATACTATTGACCAAAAAATACCCTTCTTTCACATTACGGACTTTCTGATCAGAATTCTAGTAAGCACACTGCATGAATTTGAATGAAATGGATGAGACTCAGAAATGCTCACATGACCCTATTGCTGTGAAAAACAGGAAGTAGATAAATAAAGGTGGCAAAGAATCTAAAAGTCCACCTGTCTTTCTCTCCACACTAGCAAAGAATGCATCAAAGTTTGATTATTTCCAGACCCTTTACGGAACTGAGGACTGGACGTCAGCCTGCCAACCCAACCCCATCCCAGTGCAAAAGTCCTTTTAGGCATCCCCCTACTACCAAGGCACTCCTTCTGGGAAGCATTTGATCTCAAGTCATTTCACTAATAAGAGTGTGTTCTGAAACTGTTGTGAATCTTGAATTTACTTTTAAGACTAAACAACAAGCTACCAACTAATTTTTCTTCTGTTTATTTTAAACACAGCTCACCGGGTTTGTATGGATTGCACATGACATGCAGTAATTGTTGATATGTTCTAAATTTCAAGGGCTAAATAGACAAAAAAGATTTCTCCTAGAAATCACTCTAGATTCCCCCTAATTAACAAAATACCACTTTGATTCAAGGGTCTTACTGCAATGACTTCAAATAAAGTACCAATTCCTGTGCTTTATTTCTGACACTGTATTCTTTCTGGGGTCATGACATCCCCTATTTGTTTTCTTTTCCTTCACAAGAATGAAGTTGTAGTCTCCAAGTTCAGACTAAAACGTCACACTTGCCATATTAAGCTCTGAAACACCTGGGCAAAGTTTCTTTTGGATTAAAAATGCCTGCAGAACTTTGGAGGGGTTTGTGTGTTGCTAAATGTATCCTGAATACACAAATAGTTAGAAAAATTAGTTACTACTTTTTAAAGGAGTCAAGACACTGTTGTAAATACTCAAAACGGCATAAAGATTTTTTTCCAAATTAATGAGTAGCTTGTTTTACTGTGAAGCTTAAAATCACAAAGTAGTTTTTTCCACAAAAAACCGCAAAATTCTTTCTCCACCCTATCTCTTACCCATCATCATCCAAAAATAACTAAGATTTTCAGTGTTCAAAATTCATAATGGCAATAAATGTCAGTTTTATCGTTTTTTTTATATGTAAAGAGTCTAGTTAGTGTTTTTAAGTTTTGATCAAATAATAAAATTTCATCAAAAAGTTTTGGATTTTAAGATATAAGATTCAGAAACTTTGTATTTTTATTTTAATATTAATATTTTTTTCTTATAAAATGCTTTTTAATGTAGAGTAAGGTGTTTGTTAGAGATACATATAATATAGGCAGCAACATCAGAGCAAAGCTGGTTTACTGTTAAAAAAAGTGGAAAGGTTGGGAAAGGCCCACACTAAATCTTTGAAGACACCAGAAGTCCAGGTCACTTTGTTCTATAAGGTTGTTCACAAAAGAATGAAAGATTTTGAAACACGAAAGATTTTGAAACACAAAAGGTTTTTAAATAAAATTTTGAAATAAAATAGATTTTGAAATAAATCTAAGCAGAAACCCAGCAAGTTGAATGAATATCATGTCTGAGAAAGAGAAGGAGGTGGAGACTGAAAATCAATGGATTTGAAAAGAGATATCAGAAACTGGGCCTGCCTGATGGACAAGACCATGAAGGACTTGCAGCACCATTCCTTTTAGAACCCAAGATTTAATACAGGTTCCAGAGGGAAAAGAAGAAACAAGAAGTAACCTTTATTCTAGAACTATGGCTCTAACTTCTGCATTGTGCCCAGAATCAGCTTTATCACCACGGGCTGCATAACCCTGACGGTGACAGTGTGTATGGCCACTGTGAGCCAGAGAAAGGACTCTCTTGTCCCATCACTAGGGCCACGTCCAGCTGGGTTTGGACAGCTCTTACAATGACAGACTTCCAGCTCACTCTCCTCTGTTCATCTTGGTCCTTCTCCAGTTTATTTCCCCTTTCTTTTTCTTTTTTCTTTTCCTTTCCTCTTTTGCCCATTGTTAAACAAAACAAAACAAAACAAAACAAAACAAAACAAAACAAAAAAACCCTTCTCTCTGGAAGTGATCATGTAATTTGCAAGGAATCAGAGTAAGTCTATAAAGTGTCTCCAGCACCACAGTTGCTAGCGTAGGATCAACGACATGTATGTGCAGGTAACGTATGTACTTCATAAAGTAACTTACACTAGAACCATTTTTAGCTTTACTCTGATCCTGCGCTTTGATACTCTCTTGTAATATTTTACTAAGCTGATATTATTTAGCTTTGTTTATATTATCTATTACAAAAGTTCAGAAAGTCTTCAGATAAAGCAGGGTCATCAGCAATCTCTTCATATAGCAAGTTAGTATCTGACCGAGGATCAGAAATTCCAGTGCTTATTTCCTGAGACTCAATGCAGTTTTTACAATCAGATAAGACTGACTGCATAGTTAAGCAATGTTTGAGTTTAAAAAACTGGGAACTGGGTCAAGAAAAAAGTAATGCCTGAAAGGTGACAGTCACAGAGTGATACACTTTGAGAAACCAAAGATAGTAAAGTTAACAAAAATAACAAAAGCTAAAAAACACATTCTATGACAACCTTCTTAAACAGCTGACTTATATAAGCTCTACTCTTGAGCTATGTAACCTATCAGGAAACATATATAAATTTAAAAAAAATTAATTACTGCAATTATCTTTAAATGTTACAAGTTCTTTTGTTTGTTAATTTCAACACTGTTGTTTTCTTCAAGCTGTGTACTACAGCCTTGTTATTGTTCCCCGAAATTCAAGGGAAATTGCAGCTCAGTAAGAACAAGGAAAAATTATTTCAAAGACACTATGACACAAATTTATAAATATTCCACTACTCTTGGGTTTAGTACTCATGGATGAAATTTTTCCAGCAGCGTTTTTCAGCAGAACCTGCTAATTCTTTGACTTAAAGATGTCAATAGAAAAATGGAGAAAATAAAAATACAAATTGCATTAAAATTGTGGGTTTTTAATGTGTGACAACTAGATAATAGATTTCTTATTTTACAGAAAAAAATTACTAATTGTCGAGATATTCACTTTCTGTTCTTTTAAAAACCAAACATAGTCATGCAAAATGTTTCCAACTTCTAAGAAGTAAGAAAGGTAAAATGACAAGAAGTAAAAGAAAGTGCCTAATTGGCTTTTCTCACACAAGTGAGCTGGAAACTTTTCAGAATTATCAGAAATTATTAGGTAAGAAAAAATATCTTTCTTCCAGACGATTCTATTATTTTTCCAGAGAGATGCTTTAACAAGGTTCAATAGGATTTGAATTGGTCAAAATATTTTCCCTTCAGCTCAAACTAGGGATTCCATTGGAAACACAAAAATTTCTACACCTAAATAGGAGATTACTCCTCACTTCTACTAACATAAATAAAACTTAAAGTACACGGAAAAGATAGTTAAGATCTCTCCTGGGTGAAATAGCCTTGGGGTATGTGCTTGCCTAGCTTGATAAAGTTTCTCTCTACAGCAGGATGTAATAAAAGGAAGAGTTGGGTTTATTCACAGCGAGTATTTAATGTCTGCATTATGACAGAAGATCAATTGTTCAAATCCCCCTGCTTTATCTGTAGAAAATCCAGTGCCATAAAGAAATATTTCATTCACTGTGTCTGCAGCTGTCCTAAGACATAGCTGTCAAACTTAGGGTTAGGATTTAGGCAGAATAATGCAAAAGTAAAAGTTTTTGGTGGAATTGCCTAATAACTCACGTTATTATGAGTCTCACATCTCATCACTGGTATTCTATTAATCTGCTGCGAATAAACCAGCCTTCTAGAATATTTTTGCTTGTAGAAATAGTCCGCTTGATTTCATCTGGAATTCCCTTTGACAGGAGAAAATACATAGACTTACTGCATAAAAATACTGTAAGTATTTAATAATCAGCTAACACAAAGCCTGTGGTGTGAAGACACCAGGTCTCATTGCAAGTTTGCAAAGGAAAAACTTCCAACAGGCTTCTTCTTTCCCCTCTGCTGCCTCAAAAATTTACACCAAATTAATCTGAACCTTCAGCAGAGTGTAAGGTACGGTACTGTCTTTGTCCAATTTACATATTGGGTGATTTTTATCTTAGCCCTAAATTTACTCAAGTCCTTTGTTGTGTTTTGACTGAAGCGAAAGATGGGCCTGCAAGACTGAGTCTGAAATTTCTCGTATATCCTGAACCTGGCATTTGCAAACAATTATCTCAAATCTAGGTGCTTTTACGATCACATGTCCATATTTTAGAAAAAGTGATACAGATACTGAGGGGTGCTGGGTATGCCCAGCTCCCAGCAGAAGAGCTCAAGATGTGAATCGCTCAACTGAAATCACTCTAGCACAGGTGAGAACTGCTAGACAATTCATTCTTACTCCCAAGTTCACACATTCATTATCACATTCATAAAAGAGATTGTGCATTTCTGCTGTCATTCAAAATTTAGAGAACAATCCTGAATGTTCCCGTTGTTTTTCACACTTATGAAAAATCAGACAAGGAAGGACCGGAATCGGGAAACTACACACATTTAAAAGCAATGAGAGAGCAGTCACAGCAGACGCTTGTGTAGAAATGAACTGAGAATGGAGGGAAGAGAAAAATTAGGTCAGCACGGGAAAGGCTGCAATGATAAACATCAGAAAGACAGAGTTTACTAGGTTCCTTCTGCCTCTCCTAGTACGGCAGTCAATAAAAGGGTGGTACTAAAGATGCTTATTAAAAGCGTTGCCTCAGTTCAACAACCATTTACTGTAAGACATCAATAAACTGAATGAATGTAAGTCATGACTACACTAACGCAAGAAAATTCAGCTGAATTTATGACTGTAAAGCCCTACTACCTGTTTCCCTTTTAGCCTGTGCTGCAGCTCAACAGGCTTTTCTCAGATCGCACTATCGCCAATATCCTCTACCACAAACAACTACAAAAACATTCTCCCATCTTAGAGAAAACGAGCAACTACCTTCTCTGAGCAATACGCAGTTATTCAAAGTTTGTGTCTCTCTAATGTTTCCTCACCACTTAACAAAATACCCTAATTTTTCTTTAATTTTCAATTTTAAGTAGAAGTTCTAATCCAAAGTACACAGAAACCAAATGGTATTTCCTACTGATGTTAGCAAGCTTAAGCAGAGAAATCAATTCGCTGCTAAACAAAGTGAATCTCTACGTAAGCGGCAACACCAAGCCTGCATACAGGCTTGATACATAAATTTTTTGCTAGTTTTGCTAACTCTTGGCCTAGTACCCTTTTCCTTTTCCAGGATAGGGTTTTCCCATCATTCTCAAGCAGACCCGGTGTCCTGTAAATCAAACGATGGTCTGAATACCCAAAGCCCTGCTGGTAGCACCAGTTACAGAGCCATGTATTGATCCGCCTGATCTTCTCTTTGTCCATTCATTGGTCCCTAAAACTGGAGGGGCAGAGGAGAA
>VXAK01030215.1:0-20190 GCA_013399435.1 Arenaria interpres | reverse complement strand
GAGAAAAAGCTTTTGATGTATATATTTCAAAATGGAAACCATGGAATTAATCTATTGTGAAGAATCCAAGAGGGAGGCCCCACAACCAATCCTCGGAGTTATAATTATAAAAAATGAGTTTCATTTTTCAGTAAGTCTTAATATGTAATTATCTGATCTTCATAAAACTAGATGCATTAGTCATCTGCTTAAAGTTAGAATTATCACCACAGACATTAAAATTTAAGTGTTGTAACTGTGAATTTAAAAAATATATGATTACATCAGAAAATAAGTCCTGATTTTCTTGGCATTTAATAAATAAAAATGTATTTTTAGACTCAAAATCTCATCCACTGAGTAGAACCTAATCTACTTATAGCACATTACTAAGATCACTACTTAAAAACAGTACAGCACAAATATCTTAATAAGATTACTCAGAAGGATATCACAGATCAGATCATGGCAGATCACCTAATGAGTAACCAAGCCAGCTAGAATGTTATCCAATTCATGACAGATGAAATGTCCTTTTAAAATATCCAAAAAAGGGTTATTGCAGCTCTTTTTTTGCCCCTCTTCAGATCAAGTTATGGCACTCCAGCTCCAAACATCTTTTGTGAAGAAGTTTAAGGACCAGACGAAGATGCCTTATCCTGAACAGAAGTAATGCTACCTATTCACCACTGCAGACTCTTCTGAACCTTGTCTATAGGTTCACGAGCAGTAAATGGCCTCCATTGTTATAGCACAGACACCAATCGACTGAAGTTCCAAACTCCCCCAAATAAATACGTATAGCAAGGTCTTCAAACAGAAACATCTGTTCCAAGTAGTTTGGGAAAACAGCCAAAAGACAAAGATACATCCAAGAGAATAAATGCTGAAAATAGTTTTTCAATCTGAATTTTTTAAGAAGCAGAGGTGCCCCTGTCTTCCTGGTCTCTTCCTGAAGAACAAGATAAACATTATGATATACGTTTATTCCAAAATAAACTTTAGAAAAAGAAAGAAAGAAACAAACAAATCAAAGAAAAAACCCCAAACAAACAAACAAAAAAAAACATGAGAAAAAAAAAGACTGCAAAAAGAACAAGGGCCTTCTAGGCTGTAAACTAGATCTAATGTTTTGCAGAACTTTGGGAAATAAAATTTTTGTAGCTTTCTAGGAATAATCTAAAATTCCATTGTACCACCACCTCTTTTTTTTTTTAAAAATGGTATTTCCAAGTAGGGCTGAATGAAAGTGTCATCTTTGAACCAGTCTGGCCCAAACTCAGAAGAAACAATTAACTTCCACACTTCATGAGTACCCTGACCTTCACTGATTTAGAATATATATTTTTTTATTATTTCTGTTTATAGCCTCTCTGATATTAGGTATTTAGAAAATGTCTAAAGTAGTGATGAACCATGTTGTGGCCTCCAAGTGATATTAAAAGTTAGCTAGAAAAGAAGAAGAAAGGCTAATCAACACAAAATCCTGTGTGGGTTGCTTTAGGGTCTACATAGAACACAACCAAATATAGGTCTTTCAGGATTTTTCATGTATATCTCTTTATATACATGGTGCTGTTTTCCATGTATGTATATGGACGTAAATCAGAAACAATTTCTGTGAAAGCCACTAAACTATTGCCATAAAACAGCAGCATGCAATGTAAGCAAGAGAAAGAACACTAATGGGATGAGAAACACTAAATTTTTCCTCCCATTTCCTCTACAGATTTTTACATTTGGAGAGCTCAGACATTCCACTCTCAGGAGATAGGGAGAAGCCGATTGCTCATCCCTGAATCATCCACTCCATCACCAATAAATTGAGATTACATTAAGAGAGAACATCCACGTGTGTATTCCCCCTGTGTTTATGAATCTATCACCATCAGAGAGTCAATTGGAATGTGTATAGCTGCTTCTATATGAAGTTATTAGAATGTATATTAAATCTTCTTCCTGCAGGTGATGTTTGGAATGAATACTAATTTGTTGCTAGAGGAGAGTTAATAGAGCATTTAGTTTAGGTAACATTAATTTATGTATCAGAATTCTGATTGTGATGCACTGAAAACAAAGGAAAAAACAGAAAAAAATCATTCTGTGTGAAATATACAAAGCAATTAAAATTAGAATAATTGAAATTTACCTATTTTCAAGGCTTTTGCGGCTTCTTCCTATCATATCTGTTGGTACATCCTTTCTCTTTTTCATTGAACTCCTTGGTGTGCATACAGCTTCAAGGAACAGCGTTTGTAAGTTCCAGTCTAGCTTCCAATTCATGAGGTGAGATAACTGTTCTAAGAAGTCTCTAAGTCAGCAGGTCCGGGATGCTAAAAAGGATACAATTCCTTAAGCTGCCCAAGACATCCAAAAACTTGGTCTGCAACAGTTAAGCTTCCTTCCTAGTGCTGTCAGAAATACTCAGGTGAGCTAGAACAGCAATATGATTCAAGTGACAGCTAATGATTTGACCTGCTCTTCCAGGAATAAGACTATGGCAACTTCCTTTTCTGTGTAGGTGAGAAGTTTTAACGTTTACCAGTCTTGGGCTTCCACATAGCTGCACAGCTCATTATGTTCATACAAAAGGAATGTTACAGGGGTGCTAATAACTGACCAGGGATGGGTCTGCTCCTTCTGACCACACTTTCAGCCTACCTGTTTGTAGAACCTGCAGGCTTCAGTTAATAGAAGAGGTTGTCTTGAGATTTATGCAAGCTCCCCATTATTTTCTGTATGTCAAACAGCCTTCCTCATTAACAATGTTCACTAGGCAATCCTCTGACTTCTCCGGATGTCTGTGATGTACAGATCACCTCTTCACCATGTTCACAGAACTTTACATGTCATTTTCACGGTTACCTTATAAAAACTGTATGTAAGATGTGAGCTGAGGCAGGTTTTTCAGGCCTGTGTTTTATAGTCATATATGCCTGGGCAACTAGTTTATAGTTATTTTTAAAGCCATCTGATTTCTACCCACACGAAAAGGAAATACAAATAAAAGCAGATTATTCACATCACCTGAAGTAGTCAACATAATTGCACATATTTTTAAAAGAAATAGCTGAAGGAAAGAGACAAAAAATGTCCATAAATTTCCTTTACAAATATTAAATAAAATTGCTTTGTTTTTATCTGTTCCTAATTCAGCTTAACTAACTAACATGCTAACTAACAATCATGTTACCAAAGGGTAAAGATGAAACAAGCTAAGTAACAGCTCTGCTATTGAAAAAGAATGGCTTTATACTCACTTTCTACCTCTATGGCTGATCTTTTCTTTTTAAAACCACACTCTTTTCCACATAGTTCCCCACATCCAGCCATCTCTTTAACCCATATACTCATCAAACACAACCAGTTAAACTGGTGAACAGTTGAGATTTGAATGTATAAGAACAATAAAAAGTGTTTTATTTAAAATTAGTGATTTAATACATGATACAAGATTGTTTATAGCTCATCAACACTAGGTCACTAAAGACCAATAGCAAACCACTAAAGATAGGAACTTTCATGTCCAGTATCACATTGTAAAAGCTAAAAATCCTATACAAGTATTTGTCATATAAGCTCAGCCAATCTTGTATATAAAAGCTCTCAATGTTCTTGTTTTTCTACTATATGATCAATCTTATGAAGTAGTCTACCTAAATCTGTACAGTCATATACATATGCCATTTCTTTCAATCAAGCATATGTGGCTTATTGTAATCTTCTGACAGAGGCTAAATTATGTAGTAGATACTATAATGGAGTTAAAATTAGCTGTGTGTGACAAATTTCCAGTTTCCAACATTTTTTTCTTCTTAAACTTACTGCATCAGCTTGTCAAACAGTAGACTGCAGGGAAGTTTGAAAACATTTACTATGAAAACTAGGCATTTTAGTTGCAGGGAATGCCTCCCTTTGAAGTTCTGAACTTTACAACAGGAGGGACTGAAAGCAGTCATTTTTAATGAAATCATAGTCTCCTCCCTTTCTCAAATAACTCAATGATCAGAGCACTCAGCTGGAATATAGCAGCCCTTCTGTTGCTTATATTCACTGCCTAAAGGGAATTAAACTACAGATACAAGACAGACTAATTTTCAGTGTATTGTAAAAGGACTTGATTTGTTCACTATAGATTTTCTTGAAAAAGACTGTGACGAGGCAGCAGAGGAGAACAGGGAACACCTGTCTGCCTTGCTCCAGCTGCTGCAGTCTGCTGGGATCTTCTGGAGAAGGGGAAACTGGCTCCTTTCGCAAAGCAGCTGAACATGGCCATCTGCGAAAAAAGTGTGGAGTAACAACTTGGGGCAGGAAAGGGATGAGAACAGCTCCAAGTAGAGAGCTAGCAACAGAAATGAACAATGGAAGGCTCCTGAGAGGAAAAGAGTATTTGTCTGAAACAGAGAGCTGAACCAAAGCCGAGCTGTTGAAATGCCAGCAAAGGGATCCACAGAGAGTTTGGTTTGGCCCAAGAAGTCACTTAAATCTCCTGGACTGTAAAGCAAGCCAGAGAGAAAGGGTTTATCGCTTCTTAAGATTTCTACTACTAATATACTGGAAGCTGATGTTAAATGTTCCCTGATGATGACTTTGTGGCACTTGCAATGTTTTTTCTAATGTTTATGGTAAATATCTGCTCCTTTTTCCCTGTCAGAATCCACATTTACCTGAGTTCTTAAACTTGCATCTGATGATTTACCATAGCTATGCATCTTTTAAAAGTTTTGCTGATAAATATATTAATCTCAAACTTCTACAGCTATTTAGAGATGGTGTGACTCTATTCGATCACTGAATTTGTGGTGCAAAATGTTACTAGTAGCCGTAATGGTTTCTAAAGAGGTTTATGTTCTGAATGTAAGAGTAATGTATCCCACTTTTGTTTTCCAGAACTAAGGTGGGGTTTTTTATTATTTACTTTTTTTAAAGTTTTTGAACAAAGTATTTGTAAAAGCATCTAGAAGATTTTAATAGAAAAGTCCTTACATTTAACTGATAATGTTGATAAACTATTTGCTTTGTAAAGAACTCTGACGCAGATATGAAAAAAACAACCTCTGTTTTCTGTTCACGTAGCCTGGTTTTACATTGCTCTTTAAGATCAAATAACTTCCTGATGAATCACTCTGTACTATATACTGACACTTAGTTTTCACCTACCACACAAGAGTTCAAACTTAATTCATTTTTTTTCTTAATTTTTCCTTGAAAATACTTAAGCCTTATTTATAAACATTGTTTTCTGTGTCAGCCTTTCAATGAGAAAACAGTGAAAAAACTGGACCTTATTTTGCTTTCTTTGTAAAAATATTAGGCTTGCCTTGAGGTTGGAAGGCAACCGTTACTGACATTTGTTTTTTATTTTTCTCTTTGTCTCTTCGCTTGTCTCTTTCAAGTCTAAAAGAAAAAAAAAATCACTCACTGGGAAACAAGTGATATTTTCTTTTCATTTTTTTTTTCTCCTCCTGAATAGTCCACCCCAAAATGATAGCTGGAATCCTGCCGTCCACCTATAGTTTTTTCTATTTTCAACCCATCTAGTCCACCAACTATTTACTGTGGTGCTGCGGATACGGGGAACACAGCGGATGTGGTGTGCCTAGGCTTTAGCATGGTCTTTGACACACTCTCCCATAGTCTTCTTTTCATCAAATTGGTGAGATATGGGGCTAGATATGTGGTTGATAAAGTGACTGCCTGACTTAGAGTTGCAAACTCTGGGGGAAAGTCCAGCTGGTGGCCAGTAACAGATGACATTCATCAGTGAATAATGCTAGGACCAACATTGTGTAGAGCCTTTAATGGCCATGATGATGAGAAGGAGAGCACTTTCAGCAACTTTGCAGATGACACCACTTTTGAAGGAACATGCAGTATAATGAAAAGCAGAGCTACTCTCCAGCGGAACCAAAACAGCCCAGAGAAATAGGCTGATTGTACCTTCATGAAGATCAACAAAAGCAAATGAAAAGTCCTGCACCAGGGCACGGATAAATCCAAGCAACAGTACAGGCTGGGGGCTGATGGTCTAGGAAGCAGCTTTGCATAAACAGACCTGGGGGTCCCATTGGACAGCAAGTTGAGCAGGTTAGCAGTGTGCCCTGGCAGTGAAGAAGACCACCTGCATCCCAGGTTGTATTAGAAAGAATGTAGCCAGCAGATAATGAACCTTCCCCTTCATTTAGCATTGGTAAGACAACATCTGGAGTACTGTGTCTAGTTCTGGGCTCCTTGGTATAAGAAGGATATTGAAACACAGTAGTCCAGCACAGGCCACCAAAATGGACTGGAAACAGTGACTAGAGAACATGGCATATGAGGAAAGACTGAAAGGTCTGGGTTTGTTCAGCCTTGAGAACAAAAGTTCGGGGAGACCTTACTGCTCTCAACAGTTACCTCATCAAGGATACAGAGGAGATGAACCCAACCTCTTCTAGGAGGCATGCAATGATAGGACCAAGTTTGAACACGGAAAACATTTATTTACACTGAGTGTGATTAAATACTAGAAGAAGTTGCCCAGAGAGATTGTGGGATTTTCAGTCCTCGTGGGCCTGAGCAACCTTATCCAACTACTTCTTTCAACAGGAAGAACTACCTCTTATGGAACCTGTGGCCTCCAGAGGCCCCTTCCACCCAGAATTATTCTATTAATCCATGAGGCCTCTTGTCTTTTGCTATTGCTGAATTTGTTAAAATTGTTCAGATCTTTCTCAACAAAGGAGCAATTTAATCATGAATCAGGCAAATATGATTCTTATTTTTATTTACTCTATCATATCTTTGCAGTAAGTTAAATATTATTTCAAAAAAACCTTAATATGCCTTTCCTGAGACTGTCAACTTTCTGTCTTGTGGAGAAGTTTATTCAAATTTACTGTTGTCCACTGTTGTTCACCGTCTGCCTCAGATCTCTATTACAGTATCAGAGTATCGTAAAACCTGTATTTTATTATGCAACATCTTTTGTACCATTTTAAGTGAAATTGCATAGCAGAACATACTATATAAATAACAAAAGTTAAGCAAGCTACTTCCTCTGTTGCCATTTTAATTAGACATAATCAAAACAAGTCATTTTGCATGATAAACTGAACAAATGATGAGCAAACAAATTACAGTGATTACTGATAAAATACCTTCATTATTATCAATTACTTCACTTTAATAGTACACTATGAATATATAATTGACAGTTCTAAATTGTTTTAGAGATTATTATTATTTTGTCTAGTGGACATGCTAGCACTTTGAGTGTGTCCTATTTTCTACACACAAAGTAGTACATTATATTTGTCATTTATATTAATTCATCTATAAAACCCAAGCAGTTTATTAACTTTCAATCGTGCACTTCAGTGTTCTAAAATGGCTGTGATTTTATGTGGTGTTGTATTTTAATTAACTAGATTCAGTAGTAGGAAGTTCAAATTGTCCCGTTTTCAGACTTTAATTAGGTATAGAATTTGATTCCCAAAAGTTTTTCATTTGTCAGCATAACAATTTTCACTCCTTAGATATTATCCCTGGGTATGTAGGTAATCATAATGAAATATGGTGTCAAATTTGTTCAGAAGTGTGTATTATCTTTCAGTTATTAAAAGGTTATAATTTGTGACAAACTACAATCATTTAATCTCCAAAATGAGAAGACTTTTGAATCAGCAAAATATATCATACCAGGAAGATACTTTTTCCTGGAATCTGCTAAGTGCAGCTGTGTTGGCAGGTGTAATCAGTTTAAAAAACATAACAGATTCCTGCCAGCTGAATTCAAAACAGTTCAGAGATCTTAACAAATCTCTTTGAAATTAGCTTTGAGAGCTCTAAAGGAGGGGGAAAAAAACTGGCAAAACTATCAAGATCTCAGAATCAGGACTTCTGAAGTCATAACTTTATGTCTATTTATGTCAAAACTAGGTGGTATAAGAACTTGGAACTGGTAGGTCTGACAACACATTCTTCACCGAATTTTGTGTCACATGTGACTTAATATATTTAAGTAATACTGTAACAACATGGGTACAAAAAGGACAAACAAAAACAATAGCAATGATTGAAAGAAAAAAATAATTCCGGATTTTAAGAAAATTTAGCTCTAGATTGATAGCCAGTCTTAAAATACTTAGTTTAATGTAGAAAACATTAAGCGGCATTGGGTTTATATTCAGACTTCTTTATTGAACCTCTCTTTCCTAGCACATCTCAGTTCTCTTGGTTTAACTCATAGTTTATATTGTCAAGGAAAATCCAACTGTAAAGATCATAAGTATTTGGAAAATTTTTGATGTGCTTCTAGAAGTCAGTCCATCAAAGAGGGTTGTGTCGGGACATTTCTGAATGATCTGTTAAATCTATACATTACCTGTCTCTTCTGCAAAGTCCAATTCCTATTCTTGGTGTAGGAAAAAAAAAATCTGTTTCTAGACAGTGCAGTAAAAGACCTTTGTGTTTCGAGAACTTTTATAAAAGCAGCTGTAATGGGTAACTTATGAAAATAAAGAAATTAATTTTTTTTGTGAAGTCTTGATTTTATAAGTGGAAGTTTATAGTATTGTTTAAATTTCAATAGCTATAGGGCTCTAAAGCCAACCCTTATTTATCCAGTATCACCTCATGAGTACTACAAGTCTTAGAAGGGATCACTATTGCTTAATTAAATCTACAGGTCTACTCAGTCTTGTTCATTCTATTACTGACAACAAATAAGAAGTCAGAAAGCTTGACTCCTAATTAGAGTCAAAGATTATTTTTTAACCCTCCTTGCCTAACTCAATGAGAGCTCTAAAATAAAAAGGTATACATATCAGATTTCTGCTAGTAGTCTGCAATTTACTAGACACTAACAAACGTGGAATCGTTTCTACACTGTGGCTGAAATGAGATACTGCTTCATTAGAGGATACAATGAAATATGTATTTTGTATGGTTCGCATTTGTTAAATCACGATATTGTAGAAAATAATTTGCAGTAGTATTTCTTAAGTGTAGATTTTCCTTCTGTTTTCCCATATTTTTGTGGGTTGGGTAGAATTGTAATTACTGTATATTTTGTCTACCATCAGGGGGGAGTGAGGCATCTCTAGACAGTTATTCAATCGATTTGAGTACACAAGATGGAAACAGAATCCTTTTGATACCAGGTTACAGGTGTATCATCTTAAAGTATTTATCAAACCTGCAGTCAAAGTTAAGTGCCCAGAGCTGGAATGAATCTGAGCATTGAGTCAGGAAGTACTGTAGAATTCAGTGCCAAGCGAATAATCCTTATAGCTTTAGCTAATGGAAGATCCTTGTTTGTTGTAGGACATTGTATGCATATATATCATATGTAGCAGTTAACTGCTAGTTGAATATACTATTTGAAAGAGATTTAAAAGTTACTTGGTTCTTAGTTCGTAGGTTTACAGCCAGGTAAGACCATTAGAATCTGCTAGTCTCATTATTTTTATAAAACAGACCAACCTGTAAATATAATCTCTGAAATAAGTCACAATTCCTATTTCATTTAGAACATTTTTATAAATATATACTCTTGATTCTAAATTAATAGCTACCATGTCCCCAACTAAGTTTTAATAATTAATATAAATATTCAGACTTCATAAGGCTTTTGTAACTCCTTTATGAATAATTTCCGGATTTTAACAGGTTTTTTTTTGTGTGTAACCATCAGATCTGGATACAATATTTTATGAATGTACTGCTAATTCTATAAATTCAATAAAAAATGTTTAAAAAGAATGATGGCGCCATTTTCCTGCTCCTACATGATATGCCTTTTCATTTGAGTGTTATTTTTACTGGAGTTATTTCTGTTACTGAACAATGACACATTCCAAGTTTGCCTATTGTAATGTACCATAGGAAAACAATACATTTTTTTTTGTGCCCAGGAATTATATAATCTAAAGTTAAAGCAAATTAAAAAAAACACCACAGAATAGGTTAAGAGATGTAAACCGATAGGAGAATTCAAGGAAGCACTGAAATACCATTCGGTGATAAAGAAGATGTCAGTAGTGATTTGTTTCCAGAGGTGCCATTTTCCAAAGTGTATTTTCAGCTATCACCCAAGTGCAAGTATATCAATATTTATTCATAATTCCTCTTTGGATTTTCAGAGAACATTTTTACTGCTGCAGTGGAAAGTATTTGTCAATATGTAAGAGTTAAAGCATATAAGGCAGTCAAGTAAAATATTTTATGAAATAAATATTGAAGGCTTTAGGTCTGGAATAAATTTATTTAATAAATACAAATTGAAGAAGAAGAAATGCAGGTTTTATGTTTTATTAAATTTAGTGAAATTAATGATCTAATTCTACTAAATATTTTCAAGTCTTCTGGTCACATTTTGTTTCGGGGGGGGGTAGGGAAAGAGGAGAAGGGAGGAAAATGACAGATAACACAAAACTGGGGAGAGAATAATGTGTTGGCTGAGGCATCGCTATCAGATTTTTTTAACTAGCTTTGGAATAGAGGCACACACTCACCAGGAGATGAAATTCCTAGAGTTCGCTTCTTTTATTATCTGAAGGTATTTGTAACCATACCTTTCATTTCATGCGGATTTGCTAGCAGGACAAATTTCCCAGTTCTGTTTCTGGTGAAGATCCACTCTGCTTGAATAGATATTCACTGAAGCAAAGACTGAGTTCAGCTCTTCCAGCTCCTAAATACACTTTAGTGCTCCATGTTTCATTTTTATACTAACAGAAAATTTCCTAAGAAAAAATAAGAAAGGCCCTTCTTATAGCACTGCTTCCTCGGACGGTTTGACATTTACTCTTCCGCAGCAGCTGTAGAACAGCTCTCAGTTACTAAAGGAAATGGACAAATGTATATTTCTAGTCTGAAATATCTGAGTTCCTGTTAGTATTTAAGCAGGATGCCCAAAACAAAAGTATAAAATACCATATCAATATATTAGCGCAGTTGCCTGTAAGCTGAGAAAAACCAGGACAGCTGAGAAAAACCAGGACAGCTGAGAAATGTGTTGGACTAGAAATATGTTGAGGAGAGATGTTAGCGTGTGTATGTTCTTTAAAAAGTGAATAGTACTGAACTGATGAGTTTTATCAGAATCATAGATTGGTTAGAGTTGGAAGGGACCTTAAAGATCATTTAGTTCCAACCCCAACACCTCCAGGGATGGGGCACTCACAACGTCTCTGGGCAACCTGTTCCAGTGCCTCAGCACCCTCACAGTAAAGAATTTCTTCCTAATATCTAATCTAAATCTCCCCTCTTTCACTTTAAAACCATTACCCCTTCTCCTACGGCTTAGTAGTTTAGCTTTGTTGTCCTTCTTCATACAGTCATCCTTTGGTTGGGTAAAATGGAATGACTTTGGGTGAGATTACACTCTAGATGCAGATATTTAGATGTAGGGTTCTAAAGTATATGCATCTAAAAGGACAGCAAGTGATTAAACTCCTGTTGTCAGTGAAGCTTTTCAATTGACTGAATGTAGATGTCTGCTGTTGGATAAGATTAGTAGCCTCCTAGACCACCCTAACAGGCTCAACTTAGGTAACAAACATGGGTGGTTGGTGCCACCTGAGATGCCTTAGGAAATCACACCTGGCTTTCAAATGTTGTTCCAGGAACTTGCAGGTTTTCTGTAGATCTGGTGTCTTGTTTGTAAGCCCTGTGAAGATACCCTAAGGCACCTTAGCTGACATTATATACCTCTATTTAGACAAATGAATCCTGACCAAACTTTTTCATTAAATTGTTTTAGCAAGAACTTATATTCAGTTACAGTATTTTGTTTCCCATTTGACTAAATTCAATCAAAAAAAAAATTGCAAGTAGAAATTAAACAGTATCCTAGTTTTTATGTGAAATAAAAAAATAAAAATTTTGTATTAAGACAATCCTATACATCGTCACTATACATACATCAAGTAATTTTGGTACTTAGGAAATTACCAAATAAATCCCATCTGATCAGTGACAATGCATCATCAAACATATCCCCCGCCTGCATTTTCTGATCTTAAGAGCTGCAATGAATTCAGTATAATTTTGAATTAAATGTTGATTATCTACATCCTGGACTATGTTTAATTACCTTTATTATTAATAATTACATTTGTCGATATTTTTTTTTTTTAAATCTTGAACCGGAATGATGAACTAAACTTTCTGTAAGACTTTTGCCAGTTCCTGTGTGACCATATACACAAAAAAGGTCACACCAAGAAAATCTTAAAAGATCTTTCATTAGCTGATGAATTGAAAGTTTGATTCTGCTTCCTATTAAACTGTTTATTTAGTTTCATTTTTTAAACTTATTTCTCATGTTTTAAATATATATATAACAGTTTTACAGAGTAGAATTCTTGAACTCTAAACTCTTTTCCTGGGCCAAAGAATGTTAGAAGACAGAATAAATAACATCTTTATGATAATTAGGCCAGTTATACCACATATGTACATGAAACAAGAAAAATTACAGCAGCCACAGTGAAGAGCTTCTATTAATATATACAGACTTTAATGCTATCTGGTGTTTTTTTTAGAGATAGCTACTACATTAAAAAAAAAAAGAAATAAAGTAGAACTGTTTACGCATACAATATAAGGCCAAACAACTTCTAAATATTTATGTGTCTGCAAATTTGTTTTTGACATAGCATAAGATACTAGATTCCCACTCTGGCAAACTAAGCTGAGCCAGTGGAAGATATATATGTTCTAAAAAAAATAATAATTCAAGCACTTGTGTCTTAAGCATCCTCACTGCTTAGATGTTATCTTACTCCGTAGTTCTGGTCTGGATTGCTTCTGATAGTTTTCTCAAAAACAAATCTGCCTCGCATAACATTCCTGAGGTACAACTAATCTCCAGGGGAGGTAGGGCAAGACATGACCTTGATTCTGTTGCAAGCACTGTAGACGGATGTCAATTTACACACCTTGGTCTCAGCAACAAGGAGTAGTTTCTGACTTTCTTTTATGTAGCAACAAAGTCTTAAATTCCCTTGTCTGTGATAAGCATAGAGAGCACACCTGACAAAGGAGATCAGGATGAAGTGATTCAGAAAATGAAAAGTTTCTTGTTTGTTTTCACAGAACCACAAAATTGTAGGGCTTGGAAGGGTCCTGTGGAGATTATCTATTCCAGCCTCCCTATTAAAGCATGTTCCCCTAGAGCAGGCTGGACAAGAACGCATCCAGGCGCGTTTTGAATATCTCCAGAGAAGGAGACTCCAAAATCTCTCTGAGCAACCTGTTCCAGTGCTCCATCACCCTCAAAGTAAAAAATTTCTTCCTTGTGTTAAGAGAGAATTTCCTGTGTTCCAGCTTGTGTCCGTTGCCCCTTGTCCTGTCACCAGACACCACTAAGAATTTTACCCCATCTTCTTATCACCTTCCCTTTAGATATTTATAAGCATTGATAAGATCCCCTCTCAGTCTTCTCCAGGTGTCTCAGCCTTTCCTCATAAAAGAGATGCTCCATTCCCTTGATCATTCTTGTAGCTGCCTTCTGGACTCTGCAGTAGTTCCCTGTCCTTCTTGAACTGGGGGCTCAGAACTGGACACAGTAGTTTCTAATGTTCAGTAGTGGTAGAGTTTGTATCTTTTATACTGTACAGTTTGTGTAGATATTAAGGATGAATAAAAAACTGGAATGCTGAGGCTGAAGGACAGAAGCCAGTACTCCCCACTTCTACCTGAGTTCAGTAAATTCTAAGAATCTTGGTCTTTTTTTATTTATTCCCTTTTTTGTGTTTAAGGCCCAGTGAAATTTGCATTCTTTTCTCTCCACTACACAAGAACAGATTTAAGAAAAGGGAGGAAGGCACCTCAGACACACACATTTTAATCAGAGAAGACTGATGATGACCATTGAAAACTATTTTTCTTCACTGTTCAAAATATCATTGATCTCTCAGTGCTCTAGCAAAAAGGATTACTTCAATAATATTAATACTGAATCTTAACATAATAGTAGCAGAAATATTAATATAAGCCTGAAAAGGCATATAAAGGCACTGCTAGTATAATAGCCCAGACATTTTACTGACGGGAGTGCTGGGTCTCACTTCACTTTTTTGGTCTTTCCTTGGACTGAGCTGGTTTCAGCTTGTAAAAAGTCCCTAGTGACCAGTTGTCTATTGCTAAACTGTTGTAAATGATGCTCTGGGAAAACTACATATACCAAATGTCTGATGCCCCTAGGCCATCACTTCATAACAAACTGCAGCCCTTTCTGTCAGCTAAGACTGGGGAGGCTGTTGTGCAGCTTTCAGACTTTAGCAGGGAACCAAAAAGAAGGAAGCAGATTGGTAAAAGAAAACACAAAATGTGTGTTTGAAAATTGCACAGTGTGAAGCTAGAAGAACCAGAAGAAGCCTCCACTATGAGCATTATACTCCTAGTAAAAACCTCAGGATACTGCTGACTTTTGCAACCTTGCACCTGCAATCATGCTCATGGAAAAACACGTGTGTTATCTTTGGCATTCAGAGCATTGTTAGCTGGGTCTAACACCATAGCAAAGGGGGAGATACTAGGATGTTTTACATAGCAACTGTAACCATATTATTAGTAAAGTTTTCCCATATTAACTAGATAATGTTGACTATTTCACTGTTAAAATATTAATTGGATGAACGAGGAGTTCTTGTTTCCATGTGTCCGATAGGTTCCCTTTTGCCCATAACAAGAGTTGGAGTGCAACTTCAGAACGTATCTACATCAGCTCCTTTGTGGACAGAAGCACGTTTTTTTTTCAGTTTCTAGATCCCATTGTGGTTTAAATAGGACTTGGGCACCCCACTGTTTATATAGGTCAGTTATAGCAAAAGCAGAGCAGAAACATAGATACCAAAGAACTTTGTATTTTAATAACAGAAGAGTCTTCTATCATTAGGCATCTCTCAAAGCAATACTCACTCTGTGAGCTATTTGGTACTGCAATTTCTGTCCAAGTCCTACTTGGGACTGTTTAATTTTATTTTAAAATTGACACTATGTAATTGATGGGGGAAGCAAGAGTTTTCAGGGCTGAAACAATGGATGACTGACTGGATCTTACGGACTGGCTTGTGCTCTAACTCAGTTTTGGGCCTGGTCTCAAACAACAACCTTACTCAGGAATTTGGGAGAGTGTTATATTGCTCAGCCAGACACCGCCCTAGGGCAACCCTAAACAATTTGACTGCATAGACAAGCAGATACTTGGAATGCTCCTTCACACCCTCTAATTCACTATTGTGGATATAACCTCTATGTATTTGCATTTGACAGTCACCAGGGAACAAGGGAGGGGTCTCAGAAAAAATCAGGGAGCACAGCTGCAGTATTTCCTCTCCCAGGTGAATGCTATATTAATTAGATGAAAGAAATGCTTTCATGTCTATTCTCCTTCTGGTCAAATGAATATAAACATTTTACTGTAAGATACCTCAGCTTCAGCAAAAGACATGTGATGTACACTTGTATAGACAAACTTAGAACCTGTGCCCCATCAATTTTATTTAATTAGCATTCTTATTCTATGATTATGCAAAAAGTTCCTCCTACATTGCTGGTTTTAACTGGACTCAGTAAAAACCGAGTCTGTTTGGACAGTGTGAGCACGCCTCTGGGAATTTAATTACAGAATGAGAAGGCTATAAGGGATCTCAAGAGGTCATCTAGTCCATCCTTCTGCCCTAAGGCAGGATTATTTATGCTTATGTCATGCCTGACAGATATGTGTCAAACTGGTTCTTGAGGACTTTGAGTGACAGAAGCTCCACAGATTCTCCAAGCAATCTATTCCGGTTTTCCAATACTCTTTATTAATAAAAGCTATGGGATTTCTGTGAAGTTTTGCTGTTGTTTTACTAATACCTGGCCTAATTCTGTTTAACTGTAATTTAAGCCATTATTTCCTACTTTATTTACCATTAATACAGAATAAAAAAATCCTGGGAGGTTTCCCTTCAAGAAATTATGCAATCTCAGGTGCCTTGGTACATCATACAGTAAATACTACCTTGTGTCTTTTGGTCCTGGAAGAATTTTTGTGGAAAACTTAAGGAGGAATTAATCTGGTCTGTTGTAGATCTGCATGTAACTAAGTAACTAGAGGTTTTTTTTGCAGATTGGAAGATAAAAAACACTTGTAGCGGGTGCAGGTGCCCAAGTACTGGCAGTGGGGGCTGTGGGGGCAGCCTCTTTGAGGAGAGGCTGGGGCTGCCCCGAGTCAGACACCACCGGTGCCAGCCGGCTCCAACCCCTGCACTGCAGGGTATGGCTGAGCCCCACAGACAAAATGGCGGCGCCTTGAGGAAAACAATTTTAAGAAAGGTCAAAACACTGCACAGCAGAGAAGGGAGGGAGGACAAAAGAGTTTTCATCGAGCTAATTTAGACAGCATTCAGCAGGTGGGTAGGAATAAACTCAGTGAGTGTGGGTAGATGGTATGAAGTTCTTCATCTCTTCATCCTCTTCTTGGGCCTCTGATGTTGAACTCCAAGCAGTGTCTGAAAGCTGAGGTCTAGAACGAGGGAAGTACTCAAGTCTATATATTTATACAGTAACAAAACTTGGCATTAGGGTAGATAATTCTTCTTAATAAAGAAAATAATTATTGCTGCTCCTCTGATGAAAAATAAAGGCAACAAATAATTTTAGTCATTACTGGTGTGCCTTCATATGAAATATCAGCTAGACTTCTTGCAGAAAATATTAAGAATGTGGTATTTAATTTTCAGAATTATACCATTTAAAATGACCACATAAGATGTGTATATAGAAACAGGAAAAATAATGACAATGCATAAAGTGCAGCTTTCAACACTTACTAAGCACTTCCATGGACAAACTGGGGATTATTTTACTTAAAATTATCTACCTATGTATTAGCCATTTGTTTTATGTGCACAGTTATCTATATACTTTCACATTCTTTTCCAGGCATATTTTGTGGTCTGATTATGAAAACTCTGACAGAAAATATCAGTAAGAAAAGGTTATGAAGACAGCAGAAAATATTTTGGAGAAAAAAGAAACAGAGAACAGCCTTGATTGAAATTGAACAGAATTAAAGAGAGAACAGGGAGAGAGAAGACACAGGGGGAATGTAAAGCGTTCAGAAGAAAATTAATATTATGCTGAGGGTTATATGTGTCCTCTTTCTATAAATATATTGTGAGCAGGAAATAAATGAGCAAACTAAAAAACAGCATACTGTGTGAATATGGAAGGAAATGCCAGAAGTAATAAGGAGAAAGAAAGAGTCACCTGCAATGCATTAAATGTCAAGAAAAAGGGAGAGTTAGAATGACTGTAGAGCAAATTGCAAAAAAGAATGGAATAAAATCACACAATCGAATATAATATCATAGAAACAATAAGATGAGATAAAACAAAAAGTAAAGAATACGTGAAAAAAGATAGGAAGTTTTAAAGAGACTGAGAAAAAAAAAAAAAGTTTCAAGTACAGGAAGAAAAGAGGTCACTGAGCCTGGAGACCGTGTAAAAACTAGCCAATTCATTTGCCTTATATAACATCCTTGAGGTACAACTAATCTGCAGGTGAGCTAGGGCAAGACTCAATCATTTTCAGGCAAAAATTCCAAATAGTTAAAGGTATTGGCTCTCAAAGCATAATGCTGTTTTTCACGCATCTTTCCACCCAAGATTCAGTACAGTAAATAACTCACTTGAACATTGCTTGCTTATCTTTTTTTTTAAACATGAAATTGCTGGAAGATAGAAGGAATTGTTCCCTCTGATGTTCCTTTCAGTATGTTCAGAATTTTTTTTCTCCTCTGATGTTCTCTGCTGCTCCTTAACATAAACCACAGACCCAACTCCCAAGACTTTCTTTTTGAGTTTTATGGGAAAAATGCATGAAAAATAAACAAAGCTTTGGTAGAAAGTTTGTACCCAGATAGCAATTCTGTATTAAATGAAATAATTGTCTCTCTTGTATTTATGATGCTATTATTTTAATATTAGTTCATCAGTGCTGGAATTCAGTGTTATATTTGGAAAACGTAGATATAGAATGATCATTGAACACGCTTTGCATTAATTCTACATATTTCTAGGTAGTAGTTTGATACTTTATCTGTATATGTTAATTCGTTTTGATCAGATCATCCTAAAATAGCCATATATATTTCATGAAACTAGCAGTGAAATACTAACTTTTCCTACTTTCATATTGTCCCTTTGATTGCTCAATAATGGGAAATTGTCGTTCTTATTTCCATCATTCAAAATATCCAAATCCATTCAAATCTTCTCCATAACTTATCCATATCCTTCAGAAGTAGCTGCACTATATTATTTAAGCCATAAAATGACAAGATCAGAAAGAGAGCTTCCGTTGGAAGTACTGCAGTGGCCGAGATGGCAATCCAAGACCTACAGAAAGAAAGAAATTGCCTTATTGAATTCTGCTTTTTTTTTAATCCCAAAGTTTGCCTAAATTATGTGCTAGAATGCTCAAATGGCTAAGAATCAGCAAGGAGTTTGGCATTTCTAAATTTGATAGATTAGCTCAGAAAAAAAGAGCTAGATGTTTTAAAAAAACCCAACCAAACAAAATCCCCCTTCCATAGGTGATTTCATTTCCAAAGATGGAACAGTTAGATTTGGTTTACTATAACACAGTATTTTATTGATAAACCAAGACATTGCACATTTCAGTTTTCTAAATGTTCTTTATTATAGACTTTGTCTCAGAATGTTTTTGCACCAGTTTAGGCAAGCCATTGGCTGGTTTTTAAAAAGGGAAGATTATGTTACTGACCAAGTTAAGCTTATTGACTTTATATGTGTATTTCCATGCATAGTATAATAACTTGGATCCATAAAAATTAATGGCAAAAGCTATCTAGGCTTTGCTTGGGCTGGGATATTTTAAAAATGCCTATTATATGAGCTTTGGAAGCAAAAAACCTGGTGTGGAAAATTAGCTCATGGAGTGATCTGAATTAGTTTACCAGCAAGCTCATGGATAAGAAAATCACCTGCACAGACACCTGCTCAATTTTGACTCCTGCAGTTTGTAATCCCCCAAAGTTTTGGGGTTTGTTTGTGATTATTTTTTTTTTTTAGGCACAGAATTTTTACATGTACACATATACTTTATGTATTTATCAAGCTGATACTATACTTCCTATAATCTTGGCACTAAGAAATATTTATTTTCTAAGTTTACACTTCATTGTTGTTTTGTATAGTAATTCTCTGACCTCTGTAGAACCGAATCTCTATTAATTCAGGTGAGTTTCAGTTTTGTAGAGAGGGAGTTGTGAAACATTTCTACTTCTAGAAAAAGAAAAAACACGTAAGAGGGGGTGGAGGGGGTGGGGAGGGGAGAGACCTAAGTAAAAGAGAAAGAAATAAAGCTTTGATAGGTGTAGGATGTATACAGAACAAATTACAACTCTGTCCTTATATAGTAAAGATTAAATAGTAGAGCAACATTTATATTTAACAAAAGTACAGTAAATATAACTTCTTATGTAAATGATTTATTGAACTTGATATCATAAGAGTTCTTTAAAGCTCAATTAACTAACTAGATACAATAAAATTATCACTCTCCAGCAAATAAAGCAAAATAATATTGACCAACAATGGTTGGAAAAAGATGGTTATTCTTTGTCTGGAGTGAAAGAATTGACAAATTTTGGTACAATCAGATTTCAAAAAGCCTGTTTATGCTTTATTCCACTACCAGGGATTTCCATTGTGGTATCTAGATTGCACATAGACCTTGTTAAGAAGATTTTTAGTACATCTTAGTTTAAGAGGGAACACATCTGGAAAATAAACTATTTAAAAAGTTCAGCATTGACAGGGCACTATTCAGCTGTTTTTCATTTTATAGAAACATATTAATAAAACTATAAAAATATATTTATCTTAAGTCAATAATTTCTTGTCCGTTGAGCTTCTCAGTCACCAACACTCCCTAGTCCTTCTTCACAGGACTGTTCTCAGTCCATTCCGCTCCAAGCCTGTACTTTTTTTTTGTACTTCGGATTGCCCGGATCCATGCACAGGACCTTGCACTTGACCTTGTTGAATACCTCTTAATGATCTGTTCTCGATCACCTGAAAATCAGAATGTAGTGTTTGATAAACGTGTGAAATGTATGGAATGGAATGAAGTGTTGTAGCAGCAATAATAATAATTTAAAGTATCGTGAAGCTTATGCACTGATCCACTGCATTACAAAACCTAAC